>JAUTBZ010122909.1:0-15750 GCA_032361785.1 Lepetodrilus galriftensis
GCACGGTTGCTGGTAATGATAGTGATCCTGACGGCGATAACCTAAGCTATAGCCTCGTTGGCGCTGCGTCTCATGGTACATTGTCTTTCAATCCTGATGGCTCTTACAGCTATCAGCCTGACCAAGATTTTAACGGTGAAGACCGCTTTAGCTACCAAGTTGATGATGGGCAGGGCGGCGTAGCCACAGCTCAGGTTATTGTGACCGTTAACCCCGTGAATGATAGCCCTGAAACCAGCGGCATTGCAGCCCAGGGCAGCAATGATGCGCAGGCTATTACACCGTTTGATATTTCAGGAAGTTTTAGTGATGTAGATGGTGACAGTCTGACCTATAGCGCCTCTGGTTTGCCAACAGGTCTGTCTCTTGATCCCAAAACAGGTCTGATTTCAGGCATTGTTGACCCTTCAGCCTCTGTTGATGGCCCATTTTCTGTGACCATTACTGCTGATGATGGACAAGGGGCAAACATTGCGACCAGCTTTATATGGGACATTACCAACCCTGCGCCAATTGCAGGAGATGATGGTGAGACTATTGCAGAAGATGCAGCCCTTAGCAGCACCGTTGCCAGCAATGATAGCGATCCTGACGGCGATAACCTAAGCTATAGCCTCGTTGGCGCCGCGTCTCATGGCACATTGTCTTTTAATCCTGATGGCTCTTACAGCTATCAGCCTGACCAGAACTTTAACGGCGAAGACCGTTTTTCCTACCAGGTGGATGATGGACAAGGCGGCGTAGATACAGCGACTGTGGTTATTACGGTTCGACCTGAAAATGATACGCCAGAAACCAGTGGCATTGCAGTTCAGACCAATGATGATGCAGAAAATGTGCAGCTTGATATATCTCCAAGCTTTACAGATCTTGATGGGGACAGCCTGACTTATAACGCTTCTGGTTTGCCAACAGGCCTGTCTGTTGACCCTAAAACAGGGGTGATTTCAGGTATTATTGATCCTTCAGCCTCAACAGCAGCGCCCTATAATGTCACTGTTACCGCAGATGATGGCAACGGCGGCGCGGTGTCTACCAGCTTTATATGGGACATTGCCAATCCTGCGCCAATCGCTGGCGCTGATGTGCAAACAACCAATGAAGATACACCATTTGACAGCACCGTTGCGGCGAATGATCATGATATTGATGGTGATACACTTGTGTATTCTGTCCTTGATACTGTGTCTCATGGCACATTGTCTTTCGATCCTGATGGCTCTTACAGCTATCAGCCTGACCCAAATTTTAACGGCGAAGACCGCTTTAGCTACCAGATTGATGATGGGCAAGGCGGCACAGATACAGCCACTGTGGTTATTGCGGTAACGCCTGTTAATGACAGCCCAGAAGCCAGCAGCATTGCAGACCAGACCCATAATGATGCAGATGTTATTGTGTCCTTTGATATTTCAGATCGGTTTAGTGATCTTGACGGCGATACGCTGGCCTATAGTGCTTCTGGTTTGCCAACGGGGCTGTCTGTTGACCCCAAAACAGGGGTGATTTCTGGCACTATTGATCCTTCTGCCTCAGCTGATGGACCTTTTGATGTCACTATTACCGCAGATGATGGGCAGGGCGGCGCAGTATCAACCAGTTTTGAATGGACTGTTACCAATCCAGCGCCAATAGCGACAGATAATATTTTTGCAGTTTTGGAAAGTGACGGGGCTACCGAGCTTGGCAATGCTATCAGCGCAAATACAGGCGCTGGCTATGACCATGACCTGGACGGCGATACTTTAACTGT
The DNA here is from genome assembly GCA_032361785.1 of Lepetodrilus galriftensis. Classification (NCBI taxonomy): domain Eukaryota; kingdom Metazoa; phylum Mollusca; class Gastropoda; order Lepetellida; family Lepetodrilidae; genus Lepetodrilus; species Lepetodrilus galriftensis. Next base: position 1,754 of record JAUTBZ010122909.1, read on the forward strand.
TCTTGCCCAATCAAATGTTATGGGATCGCAAGGCGGTTTATTCAGCATTGATCAAACAGGTCTTGTTACCTTTGATCCAAAGGATGATTTTAAAGATCTGGCTGCTGGAGAAAGCCGTGAAACAACACTGGACTATACCCTTTCTGATGGGCAAGGCGGCAGTGATAATGCTGTGATTACAGTCACAATCAACGGCACAAATGATGCGCCTATTATTATTGAAGATGCCAATATTACAGACCAGCTTGGTCACGATGGCACTGTGATTACAAACTTTGATATTTCAAACAGCTTTTTAGACTTTGATAACAGCGATGTGTTGACCTATAGCGCTTCGGGTTTGCCTGAAGGTTTGAGCTTGGATCCAACAACGGGTACTATTTCAGGTATTATTGATCCTTCAGCCTCTTTGGGCGGCAATGGCGGCGTTTATAGCGTTGTTATTACTGCTCATGATGGCAATGGCGGCATTGTTACAGACAGCTTTGAGTGGTCTATAGGCAATCCAGCACCTGAGGCAGCTAATGATGCGATGACATTGTCAGAAGACGGTTTTGCAACAGGCGATGTGATCCATGGCGAAGCAGGACAGGACAGTGACCGTGATGGAGATGCCTTAAGCGTTTTGGCCATTAACGGCATTGAAGGCTTGGTTGGCCGCCCTGTTGCAGGATCGAATGGCGGCAGTTTTACTGTTGCTGCTGATGGCTCTTATAGCTTTGATGCCAGAGGGGACTTTGATTATCTTGGTCGCGGAGAGGTTGTGACGTCAACCTTGACCTATACTGTTTCTGATGGGCAGGGCGGCACTGACACCGCAACGATTACAGCAACCATCACAGGCGTGAATGATGCGGTTAGACTGGTGGATCCCAAAGACCCAACCAAAATTGTAACGGATCCAGATCATCTTATTCCAGTGCAAAATGGCCGTGATGGCTTGCCTATTGATGCCTTTAGTCTTGCTGATTATTTTTCAGACCCAGATAAATCGTCTGCCTTAACCTATAGTGCCAGTGGTTTACCAGAAGGTTTAAGTCTTGACCCGAACACAGGAGAAGTGACGGGAGCATTTTTATCAAGTGCTTCAACAAAAGGGCCTTATAGGGTTGTCGTCAGTGCAACAGACCCAGAAGGCAGTTCTGTTTCAACGGTTCTGGTCTATGAGGTTGAGAATACGGCTCCTACAGCAAATGTCGACTTTGGCATTGGTCATGAAGACAGCGCTATTTTTGGGGATGTATCACTCAATGACAGTGACCGTGATGGGGATGCCCTAAGCTTTATTGTCTCCCATGAACCAGATCATGGCATTGTCACCCTCAATCCTGATGGCAGCTATATCTATACACCAAACCAGGATTTTAACGGGGATGACAATTTTACCTATACTGTGATTGATGCTGATGGGAAAAGCACAATACAAATTGTTCATTTGACTGTGGTTGCGGTTAATGATGCGCCTGTTGCGATTATCCATGTGGCTGACCAGCATGACAGGGTTCAGGATAATGTACTGATTGATATTGCTGGCCATTTTTCTGATTTGGACAGTGATCATTTGACATTTGCTGAAAATGGTCTGCCTGAAGGTCTGGAAATTGATTATTATAGCGGTGTTATCAGCGGTATTATTGCCCCAGGTGCAGCCAATCAGGAGCATTTTACCGTGACTGTGACGGCCTATGATGACCAAGGCGGGGCGGTATCCCTTGACTTTAGCTGGACTGTTGACCCTTTGCCTGTTCTTGAAAATATTGCGGCCTCTGAAGAGGCGGCGGAAACTGCATGGGCCAAAGAGCTTAATTTTGAGAAAGGCAAGATTGCTGGATCTGCGGCGCAATATCAGGCTGATGGCATTATTGTCAGCACCATTAATGGCCTGAATAATCTGGGCGGTACAGGGACAATTGCAGGTCAAACCAGTGAAAATAGTCATGACAGTTCAAATGGTATGGTTGAGCGTTTTGCCCAACTGACAGGAACATCCTTTAGAAGCAATGATATTGCTGGCTTAACTGGGTTTTCTGTTAAGATGGCAGCCGATACGCCATTGGAAAATGGAGGTGGTCATTTGAGTGTTGCAACACTTGTGCGGGAAAATACGCTCTATGTTGAAATTAAAAATGATCTTCAGTTTGAGGATGGCCGTTCTGTCCAGAAATATCAGGTTACAATGGCTGATGGCTCTGCTTTGCCATCTTGGCTTAATATGTCCCAGAGCGGCGGCGTTTTGATTGGAGAGCGTCCAGCCCATTCCCAAAGTGTTGATCTTAAGATTACAGCTGTGATGAACAATGGATCAAGCATTGAAAAAAGTGTGACGATCCAAAGCCAAAATGGTGCAATCAGTGCTTTTGAAAACAAGACCGATACAAAGGCTGTTTCATCAACAAGCAGTCCCTCTCTTGAGAAAATAGAAAGGGAAATTGAAAAATCTTTGGAAGAATAACCTGTTTTGGTCAAGGGACAGATAGCTTGTCCCTTTTCTTCTCTTTTTAAGAAAGGTTAACCTTTCTTGAGTTCAATTGTCATGCAGGCTTGCGCCAAGATTTTAAAAGTGCTCTTTGCTTTGGGGTTTGACCTTGTTGCAAAAATCAATAAAGGCACCATCCATAGAAGATGGTTCCTGGCCAATATTCAAAACCATATCAACAAACTGGGTTTTGACGCTATGGTAACAATAATTTTTTGTTTTACATATTTTACGGGCGCGGTCTTCTGTTTCAGGTTTTAGCCATTCATGCAAATTATGTTCTGAAAAATCCCGATCCTTTGTCCAGTTGCCACCTTTGCGTGAAAAGATAATGATGCTGCCTTGTATCTCCATGCGGTAGTCTGGCAGATGGTCGCTTTCGGCAGTCTTGCGCAAATGCAGCATAAAATTGCGGTGTGCCTGCTTGGAGCCAATGCGTGCCTGTAATTTTTCAGCGCTGATTTCCCATGTTTTTTTGCCGCCGATCTGCTTATGGACAATTTCATAAATCCGCCTGTCTATAGGCCGTCTTAAGCGAAAATAGTCTCTGTTAATGGGTTTGATGCTGACATTATCAATAGCCTGAAACAACCAGTCAGGAATATCAATTTCCAGATGTTTGAGGCGGTCATTTTCTGCAAACATCGACCCTTTACGGTAATATTGATAATTTTCAATCAGGTGAAACACATTCACCCTGTCCTGGCCATCATCTGTCTTGATGGTGGTGCGGATGGTGGTGCCAGCCAGCCTTAACAGGGCATCTTCAAGGCGCTGATAGCCCAGACCGCTGGTTGGCCTGTTGGTCATGACCAATAAGTCATGGGTTGTAATCCGCACTGTTTTTTCAATGGTTTCGCCCCTGTTGCGCATGGCAACAAGCTTGGAAATGACATAAATCCAAATATCTTTATCATAAACAGTCGCTGTCCCGCGACTGCTTGGAATAACTTCAATTGAAACACCGCCCTGTTCATAAGTCAGCTCGCGATATTCTGGTTTGGTTGAAAGGGAAAAAATGGGATAGGCCATACTGGCCATGTCAGAACGTGGGGCAACATCCAGAACATCCAGAACAAAAAAATCTTTGACAGGATGTCTGTCAGGAAAAAATACAGCCATTCTACCCTCTTTTTTCTTCCTTTTTTGCCCTCTTTTTAATGCCAGATTTTGTGTGGTTTCTATCACTTTTCAAAGGGCTTTTTTTGAAAGGTTTTTTATAAATATTTTAGAGGTTTTATGCCCCTTTTTTCTTCGTACTTTCACATGCAATTTCGTACTTTCACATGCCAAAAGTCAATCTTTTTTAATGTGCCTCTCATTTTCGTCTTTTCACATGCAAGTTATCCACATTTTCGTACCTTTGCATGCAGATTCAACTTCGTACCTTTGCATGCAGCACTTCGTACCTTTGCATGCAGCAACTTCGTACCTTTGCATGCAGCACTTCGTACCTTTGCATGCAGCACCTTTTTTTAAGTCTTTGATTTTATTGAAGTTTTAGGGTGTTATCCACAGGCGTAACTGTACTAACTAAACTTTTAACTTGTTAAACACTAGAGCGTCAGCCCCTCTGGAGCTGTGGATAAGTTTTTTGATTTTGGAGCACTTTGCAGCGTTTGCGTTCCATTTTTAGCAAAAGCGCGTATTTTAGGGATTTTCTATCATTCAAGGGGTATATGGGGCTTAGATAGCACCTAGAAGAGCAAAGTTTTCATATGGTATCAGAGTACAAAAAATACAGAAATGTCTCTGTGTGATCGTTATAGGTGTCTTATGATCCATTTTAACGGCTAATCATTGCTGCAAACATCATAACACTGCAAAAGCGCTCAATTCTCTTGATTTTCCTGATTTTAAGACACAGGAAAATCAGGCAGGAAAATCAAAAATAACAGCCGCTTTTTCGGCTGCAAAAAACAGTCTGAAAATGCCTTTAAAAACATTCATTTTAAACCAGATTTTTGCGATGATTTAGGGACGCAAAAAAGGGCGGCTGTTTAAAGACAAACAAACCTCCCAAATAATCCTCAAAATATTTTTTTGGATAAAGCTGAATTTTTTAAAAAATGACTCAATATGGTTTACAAAGGATTATCTATATTCTTAAAATTATCCAGACTTTGAGGATATGAATTGTTATTCTATAACAATAATTGATAATCATTATTGTTTAAAAAACACTGATTTTTCGTTTAGGATACGGTTATAAAGTTATTTTTCTTAAAATATGTATTATTATTTTTGACAAAAAATACAGTTTACTCCTATGAGTAGTCTTTATATCTTAATAAGAGTGTTTTAGTAGAGTTTGTAAATTTTAGGTTGGATGAAAAGTGTGATGTCAACAAAGACATATCAGGGGTCAAATATGCCAGATGTTGAAATTTTAAAGCCCAAGGCCATTATTGATGGGTGGGGCATTAATCTTTCAACACCCAAAGAAGCCGTTACCAATATTATAAAGGCTGCAACCAAATCTGAAGGATTTTCTTGCATGACCCTTAATCTTGATCATTTGGTTAAGATCAAAACCAGTCCTGCGTTTAAGAAGGCCTATCATTCTGCCCGTTTTATCACAGCAGATGGCGCGCCGATTGCGAAGATCGCTCAACGCCAGTCTTCTGATATTGTCAGAACCACAGGCGCTGACCTAATGCTTCCCCTTTGTCTGGAAGCTGCACAGAAAAACTTGCCTATCTATCTGTTTGGAACCTCTGATGAGGTTTTGGAAAAGACAGCCCGTTTTCTGAAAAAGAAGACAGGCGGAAAACTGGTAATTGCAGGGATGGTATCACAGCCTCAAGGGTTTGATGTTGCCAGCAGCGCGGCAGATGAGGCCATTGAGACCATCAGGCGCTCAGAGGCGCGGCTTTGTTTTGTATTGCTTGGAGCGCCAAAGCAGGAAGTTTTTGCGGCGCGCGCAGTTGAGGCAGGCAGCCAGTGCGGTTTTATTTGTGTTGGCGCTGCGGCAGATTTCATTGCAGGCCACCAGGTTCGGGCACCGCGATTTTTCCAGGGCAATGGTCTGGAGTGGCTTTGGCGCCTTTCCCATAATCCTAAACGTCTAGGACTGCGTTATTTTCAGTGTGCCCTTGTTTTAATACGGCTGCGAACCATTGAGCTGTTACGGTCAAAGCATTAGAGCACATATCAAAGGCCTGTAAATCTGGCTTGTTTCTATGTAAAACGACAATAGGAATACTGTAATTTTGCTGTATAAATTCAATATGTTAGGTAAGAATACTCTATATCAATGTTTGACATAAGTATTAATAACAGGTTAAAATATTAAAGTATTTTATACAAGGATGCGGGGTTTTTGTATAATTATGGTTCACAAAATAGGTTCTTGTTTTTAAAGGATATGATGCCCTTTATTGGGTGTTTTGCAAGAGAGGCCTCTTGTTTTTAGTGATCCAGTATGAAGTATCTTGCAATAAAAACCATGAATATTCAATGTGGTATGGTTTTTGCGATGCTTAAGTACCAGTTAACAAAACTATAACTGGATTAGTCATAGACCGCGTCTGGAGTATTCAATGTCCCAAAATGATCAAATTTCAGGGAAACCACAAAACCTTCTGCCTGATATTTTTACAATATGGCAACAAAACAAATATTGGATTTTGCTGATTGGTCTGTTGTCCACCTTATTTGTTGTCGGGATTGCAACCTTGTTACCCCCCAAATATAAGGCCACGACCCAAATCTATGTTGATCCGCGCGATCTTCAGGTTTTAAGTAAACAGGTGACACCGCAACTCAAATCCCAAAATATCGGAACCACATTAGTGGAGACGCAGGCTCTTATTTTGCAGTCAGATAGTTTGCTAAAAGATATTATTATCAAATATGACCTCCAAAATGATGAAGAGTTTAATGGGACATCCCATAATCCTATCCGCATTGCTTTGGATTGGCTTATGCCTGCCGAAAAGATTGAAAATTTTGACCCTTTGTCTATTCCCTTGCTCAAACTCAAAAAGAAAATTGATGTGCACCGCATTGACCGTTCCTATGTTTTGGAGGCAACAATCAAGACCTGGAGCCGTGAAAAGTCCCAAACCATTCTGCAAGGCCTGGTTTCTGCTTTTTTAAAATACCAATCTTCGTCACGCGCAGACATGACCAAGCGTATGAAATTGGAGCTGGCAGGCGGTACAGATAATTTGAAGCAAGATGTTGAACGCCTTGAACAAAATGTTGAGATCTATAAGGAAAAGCACGCCCTGACAGGTATTGGCGGCCAAATTATTTCAGAGCAGCAAGTTTCTAATATCAATCAGCAGCTTGCGCGCATTCGGGTGAATAATGCAAAACTGAAGGCACGTCTTGATGCAATACCGCGTAAGGCCTCTAATATTGATACATTACCAGAAGCCCTATCTTCCCAAACCATCAGAACATTGCGGGTTGCCTTGTCCAGAGCCATTGATGAAAAATCCAGGCTGGGGCTGCGGTTTTTTGGCAGTCATCCAACAATGCGCGCTGCGATTGATAAAGAGAAAAATATCAAAAAGCAGATTGCCGCTGAAATTTCCCGTATTCGGGGGGGGATTGCTGTTGAATATTCAAGATCCAAACAAAATGAAAAGCTGCTGACAGTCCAGCTGAAAAGTTTGCAAGGCCAGCTCAATACGGCCAATAAGGCGCAGATTGGTCTGCGCGAACTTGAACGTAAGCTTTCTGTATCACAGCAGGCTTATCAGACTACAATTTCCCGTATTCGGGAAGCCAGCGAATTGGCACGGATCAATACAGCTAATATTCAGGTGATTTCACCGCCTCATGCGCCTCAAGGACGGACGTTTCCGCCCTCAAAAGGCTTATTGGCTGTGATTGGATTTCTGTTTGGTCTTGTGGCTGCTTTTGCCTGGCTTCACTTGCGTTACTATACTTTGTTTTCAAGCCGTGAAAGCGCCAAGGTTACCCAGTTTCCAAGTGATTATTTTCAGACAAAGAACCATATTAAACGTCTGAAATTATAACCCACCTGAGCCGTACCATGGTGGTATTTCAGTGTTGTGGTATGTGCGCATTCTCAAAAGAAGATATACTTTAAAATTCTGCCAGTGCTGTCTTAAGCAGGACTGGCGCATGATCAAGATCAGCCGAAACGGCTTCTCTGGTTAAAGTATGCGACCAATGAAAACTCTGGCGCTAAGGTCTTGCTGACCGCAATTGCTTGCAATTTGCTCTAGCCTGCTACATTACGCCCTTGGTCAAGAAGGTTTTTTAATGCTTTATATGCCTGTTTCTTAAAACTCGAATTTTAAAGGGTGTTGGGGCAAACCTATATCTCTTTTTGTTTCTCATTGCTTCATAAAGGCGGAGCCTTAGTCTGACATGGTCAAGAACCAAATTGCCTATTATTTGGGGTCAAAAATATTGGCTGCCATTTTAAATCTGGTCACAATGGCAATCTTTGTCCGTATGGGCGGCAAGGAAACCTATGGGGCTTATGTCATCTTGCTGGCCTGGTCCTATATGCTCTATAGTATCACTCTGCAATGGCTGCGCTTCTCATTTTTTGCCTGTTTTAAGGAAAAACGCCGCGATGATATGATTGCAACCTATCTGTATGCGCTTGTTGGCGGCGGCGGACTTCTGGTGCTTTTGCCTTTGGTCAGTATTATGACAGGGGCTTTAGATTTTGAATTTGCCTTTGGTGTTTTTATTCTGGTTTTTGGCCTGGCAGCCTATGAAGGATTAAGCGAAATTGCCCGTACCCAGCTTCAGGCAAGGGTTGTTGCGATTGGTGTTTTGCTGCGTTCTGTCTTGATGCTGGTCTTTGGCATGGTGGCGCTGTCCTATAAAATATCAGCCTTTATGCTGGCACTGTCTTTTGGTCTCTCACATCTTGGCACTGCTGTTCTCCTCTTTTTTATGTCTCATAATATTACCAGTGGTCATTGGGACAAGGGTATTATGAAGGGGTTTTGGCGTTATGGCCGTCCGCTGATGCAGGCTTTTGGCCTTGATGCGGTTGGTCTCCAGCTTGATCGGTTGATGCTCAACCATTTTTCAACTCTTGAAAATGTTGGGGTGTACGGCGCTGCGGCAGATTTTATTCGTCAGACCATGATTGTGGTCTCTGAAGCCATTGCAGGCGCTTATTTTACTGTGGCGCGCAGTCATGTCGAAAAAGATGAAATTGCAGATGCCCAAGATATTTTGGGACAGGCCTTTATTGCCTATACAGCTTTGACGCTGTTTGCAGGGGCTTTTGTGTTGCGGTTTGACCGCTTGATTTTTGATGCTTTATTCGGGCCTGAAATGGGGCTGGCGATTGAGCCAATTGTAACCTTTATTGTTTTGAGTAATATTCTGGCAATTTACCGTGACTATTATTTTAGTCAGGGTATTTATTTGACTGAGGCTTCACGCACGGTGCTTTATTCTAATGGTGCCCAAATTCTGGTGACCTTCTTGGTGGGTATATTTTTGGTGCCAGCTTATCACGGCAGCGGCGCGGCTTTTTCAATGTTCTTGGGGCATTTGGTGGGCTGTATGATCTATATTATTGCCTTGCGCGGGCATTTTATTTTAAAAGTTCCTTTAGGGCAGGCTTTGATTGTGCTGGCGCTGGCTGTGGGACTATATGGGATCACAGGTCTTGTTGAAACCGTGATGGACAGAAGCGGCTGGGCGGCTTTGGTGAATATTGCCTTGTTTGGTTTTGTCTGCTCTGGGGCGGCTTACCGTTATAATATCCTCTCTTTTCGGGATTTCTTTTATAAAATAATCAGTATGGCCAGCCGTAACAAGGCTGTGCTTTAAGGGGCGTTTACAGGACCGAAAAATGATGTCAGGCAAAACTAAATCCCTTCAGAGCGCTGTTTCTGTCTCTGCTGCACCCGTCAAGACTAGCCTTAAGGGGCGTATTGGTCAAAAGCTGGCGCAAAAACGCATCCTTTATGTGATCAATTCCAATTCAGGCGGCGGCGTTGAGCAGCTTGCAGCCAGTCTCCAGGCTGATGAGGTTTATGATAAGGCTCAGGTTAAAAATATTTATCTCTATCCTGACAGTGATTTGTCAAAGAGGCAGAAAATCATTGGTCTTTTGGGCGTGATGGCCGCTATCCTAAAATTCAGGCCAGATATTTTGATCACCTTCCAACCCACCTCTTCTGTGCTTGCCAGCGTACTTGCGCGGTTTTCTGGCTGTAAACTGCGGATGATCCACCAATCCAACTTGCCATCCCTAAGCCATAAGGTGCCGCGCTGGCTTGACCGTCTGGCAGGGTGTTTGGGATTTTACAGCGTTATTATTATGAACTCTAAAGCAACCCAGCGCGCTTTTGCAGACTATCCTTCTGCCTATCAAAAAAGGCTGCGTTATATTCCTCACGGCATTGGCTGGTCAAAGCCTGCAAAAAGTAGGTCAGAGATTAGAAAAGACCTTAGCCTTTTAGACCAGCAAAAAATGCTGTTTTGTTGCGCGCGGCTCTCCAAAGAAAAGGCGCTGCATACGATTATCAAGGCCTTGCCCTCTTTGCCTGATAGCGTGTTTATGCTGGCTGGCTCTGGTCCTTTTTTGGAAGAATTGCAAGATTTGGCTTCTGGTCTTGGAGTTTTGGAACGGGTCATATTTTTAGGCCATATCAGCCAAGAACGTCTTTTTGAAATCCATCAGGCAGCTGACCTGTTTGTGTTTCCATCTTTGACAGAAACCTTTGGTATGGCTGTGCTTGAGGCAGCCATGAGCGGTGTGCCTGTGGTGGCCAGTGATATTGCGCCCCTGCATGAGGTTCTGAGTGTTGATGGTCAAAGTTCCAGCATTTTTGTGCCTGACTGGGAAAACAAAAGCTGGGTACAGGCTATCTCTCAGGCGCTTGGCAATGAAACACTGGCGCAAGAGGCGGCGGCTTTTGCCCCAAAGCTGCGCCATCTATACAGTACAGAGCATATGCAAGACAATTACCATAAACTTTATCAGGATGTTTTGTAATGACAACGCTGTTTTTATTTGCCCATCAGGATGATGAAATTGGGGTGTTTCATGAAATCACCCAAACCCTTGCGCGCGGTGATGAGTTATATTGTCTTTATTTGACCAATGGTGCATGGGACGGCGTATCGCCGCAAAAGCGCAATCATGAAACAGTGAAGGTTTTAGAGACTTTTGGGCTGCCGCGTGATCATATTATCTTTCTGGGCGAAAAATTGGGCATTTCTGATGGCCGCCTTGTTGAAAATTTGGAACCTTGCTATCAGGGACTGCTTAAAATATTGGAAGATCCTGAGCATTTGCAGGGCAAAAAAATTGATCGTCTGGTGATGCACGCCTTTGAGGGCGGCCATCAGGATCATGACAGTGCCTATCTTATTGGCGCAGCGCTGGCAAACCAGCTTGATATTGTTGAAAACAGCTTTCAATATCCATTTTACCGTATGCCAGCAGGACGGTTCTTGCTGTCCTTTGCCAAGCCTTTGCCCCAAAATGGCATTGCTATTGCTCAAAAAATCCCATGGCGCGCCCGTATAAACCATCTTTCCAAAATGGTGCATTACCATTCCCAGCGCCGTGTTATGATCAAGATAGGGCTGCATATGGCCTGGCATTATCTGGTGGATGGCCAGGCGCGGCTGCAACCTGTCTTGCTTTCACGCGCCTCTGAAAAGCCCAATAGCGGCATGATGCTCTATGAATATTGGACGCTTTATACTGAAGAGCAGTTTAAAAAGCAGGCCAGTCCTTTTGTGAAACGTTATATTGGTGATGTAAAGCGTAATGACTAAAACCCAAACCAGTCCTTTTGTGTCTGATCCACAGGCCTCTATTTTACCGCTGCTTTTGGTGGTTACGGCTGTTATTTTTAATGCGGCTCTGGCTGTGGTCAATGGGTCTGTGATGACCTTGGGCAGCAAACATATTATCCTATCTGAAATTATGATTGTGGGACTGGCGCAATATTATGCCCTGACCCATATAAAGCGTGAAATGCTGCCCTGGTTTTTCTTTATGATGGTGGTCGCGGTCTTTACAGTGTTACGGATGCTGGTGGTTGGTGAATTTGAGGTGAAATATTTTCGTGACCTATTATTGATCCAAACCTTTATTGTTTTGGGCATGACCACAACACCGCAAAGGGTTATTCAGGCTTTTATGATTATTACGGCCATTGTGGTGGTGGGTATTTTGTTTGAGGCCATTTCCCTGAAGAGCTATGGCAATTTTTTTGAAATCAAGCAGTTTTATATCAATACACGCGGTATGGTGTCTGATGATTTTACAACAAAGGGATCAAACCTTTATGTGAGCTCAACCCGTCCAGGGGCGCGTAATCTTCCATTTTTTGGATTGCACAGGCTGTCTTCTATCTTTCTGGAATCGGTATCGCTTGGTAATTTTATGATTATCATGCTGTGTTTTACGCTGGCATTTTGGCCTATGCTGGGATCAAAATCCCGTATATTTATGGTTTCGGCGACAATTTTGACCCTGTTTGCCAGTGATGGCCGTCTGGCTCTGTTTGGCTCTGCTATTATTTTGGGTATGGCTTTGGTGTCGCGGTTTTTCCCTCGGAATATCTCTCTCTTTATTTTGCCAGCGGCAGTGTTGTTGTCTATTTTGCTGGTACAAGGGGCTGATCTTTACAGCGGCAGGGATGATTTTTCTGGCCGCATTGCCTATACAATTGAGCTTCTTTTGAGCATGGATTTTATGGATTATATGGGGCTGTCCAACCGTATTTTGGAGACATCTGCGGATAGCGGCATTGTCTATATTATCATTACCCAGTCCATTGTGATTGTCACCTTGTTATGGATTTTGATTGTGACAGAGTTAAAGGAACAGTCAGAGGTACAGCGCCATTATAAAAATGGGATTACAACCTATATTGCCCTGACAATGCTGGTCAGCTTTAGTTTTATCAGTATTAAGACAGCAGCGCCGCTTTGGTTTATTTACGGCGCTTTGACCACGCTAAGCCGTAAAGACCTTGCTTTGTAATAGGCGTATCGGCTAATGACAATCTGTTTTTAGGATGGTATATTTTGATATATTTTTGAACTTTGGAGATCTGGTGTAACAAGGCTATAGATAAAAGTGGCAAACCACAAAATGTAACAGGTTTTTTTATAATGATTGTACAGCGTTATTCTTTTTTATTGAGCAGTGTTTGTATTGTGCTTATCTTTTTGGCCATATTTTGGGGGGGATTTTCCAAAAAGGCCGAAGCGATTGCCCCAAAACCTTTTTTGATGGGGGTTAATCTGGCAGGGGCTGAATTTGGCGAGACCATGCCTGGTGAGCATGGCACAGACTATGTTTATCCAAAGCCCAAAGATATTGCCCGTTATAGCAAGATGGGGTTTAATATTATCCGTTTGCCGTTTCGCTGGGAACGGTTGCAGCCCAAACTATATGGCCGCTTTAACAGCTCAGAATGGGGGCATATCGAGGCTGCGATCACAGCCGCCAGTGCCCATAAAACCTATCTGATTTTGGATGTCCATAACTATGCACGCCGTAAAGTAAGCAAGGACGGCTATCAAAAAGATTATATGATTGGCTCAAAACAGGTGCCTGTTGCTGCTTTTCTTCATTTTTGGAAAGAGCTGGCACGGCGCACCAAAAATAAGGCCTATGTGATTTATGGTTTGATGAATGAGCCTTATGATATCAGTGCCAAAACATGGCTTCCGATTGCCCAGCAGACCATTAATGCCATTCGGGCGCAAAAGGCTAAAAACCTTATTTTTGCAACAGGAGTTTCCTGGAGCGGTGCCCATAGCTGGATGGGGGATGATACCAATAACCGTATTATGGCTGGTCTCAAGGATCCTTTGGATAATATGGCAATGGAGGTGCATCAATATCTGGATGAGGATTCTTCTGGCACGCACCCTAAAACGGTCTCTAAAACCATTGGCGTAGAGCGGTTGCAGGCCTTCCAGAAATGGGCGCGTCAGCATAAGGTTAAGGCCTTTTTGGGTGAATTTGGCGCCGCTTCCGACCTTGTTGGACTGGCTGCTATGAAAAATATGCTTAAAGAGGTTTCAAAAAATAAGGATGTCTGGCTTGGCTGGAGCGCTTGGGCAGCGGGGCCATGGTGGCCTGATGATGATAAGTTTGCTTTGGAGCGCACTTCAAAAGGCAAGCCGCGCAAACAAACCTTGCTGCTGCGAAAAATTATTAAGAGTAAGTAATACCAGAGTATATATAATACCAGCCCTCATCCTCAAAAGATGAGGGCTGGTTTTGTGAGGAAAACTTCTAGTGCATAGTGCGAGCAAATCGAATCGATTTGCGGGTTAAGATATGCGCCATTAAAGGGTTAGAGCAAGGTCGCCTGACCGAAATTGCTTGCAATTTGCTCTAAAACTAAAATTTAATGGATAATCTGCTTTGGATCACAAAGGCGTTGCTGTCATCCTCAGAGGTGACAAAGGAACCTATCTGACCATTATCAACAAACTGGCCATCATCGCCATCAAATCCATAATAAAGCGCTTCCAAACCAAGGGTAATATTTTCAGTAATTTTGGTATCAACGCCGCCGCCAACAAC
>JAUTBZ010122920.1:0-14755 GCA_032361785.1 Lepetodrilus galriftensis
GTACCAGCCGGTGCTCGCAGGTTTACTGCAACATTCAGCGCTACGGATGTTGCGGGTTTCCTCCTGCCCTAAACTGAAAAGTCGTGATATTAGTGAAAGATTCTAGAAAGCGACTTTAAACCCCAATACAAAAAAAAATAAAAATAAAAATGCTGACCTCAAGAGAACGGTCTGTATTTTTGAGTAGCTGAATGATGTAAGTTATGAATATTACAAGTGAATTATTTTCTTTATTATTATTATTATTATTATTATTATTATTATTATTACTATGTGCTATTTATTTATTTATTTTTCACTCTTTATTTATTTATTTATTATAATATTTATTAGTGTTGTTTCACTCTTTATTTATTTATTTGTTTGTTTGTTATTATTGTTTCACTCTTTGAAAGGATTTCTACTGCAATGTTAAGAACCAAATCACACTTAATATAGGAAATCGGAAAACATTTCCATATAGTAATTAGCCAACTCTTCAGGATTTGACAATATCCTGTTTAGAGGTATGTGTGTGTATATATCTCAATGTATGTGTGGTTCCACAGATGCGTTTCAAGTATTCGGCAAAATTCCAAGTATTCTTTTTAAAGTCACGACTTGCCTGGCATTTCCTGCCCTGAAATTCTACCAACAATTAAAACGCAGTAACATCACCCCGGCCCGATCTTCTTAATTACTGCGTAGTTCACAATAGTATCATAAATAACGATCTCGTATTATAAATGTTCACCCATTATATGGATACCTAAGATGGCAGTTTCTTGTAATGTGGTAATAGTAGGCTTGGTTGTGAGTCATTGTATGCAATTGGTAGACCTTTTTGCCCCTGGAACTTCCGAGTACCATACGTTATACTGTTATACGAGTGGCTGGGCAGGTCATCTGTGTCACGTGGATTGCACCTGGTCACCCAGTACCTTCGCTGACTCTGTTACGACCACCGACCGTCTCTGTCACAAACTTACACATGTCACTCCGGTCGTATTATCCAATTTTTCAAATGTTTCCATGACTGTTTATCCGCCGGGCTTATTTTTTCTCCATTTTTAAAAGTTGTTTTTTTATGCCTGTTTGTGTAAGGTAGAATACGCATCGACTTGCCATATTGACAATAGCGCAGTTGCATAAACTATCTGGCCTACTTTAAGCTCGCAGTACAGAAATAGTATCAAAGCTCTTAGACTTAACATATGCACGACGTACAAGGACAAGTTAAATTGCACTGCAGACAACCTACTAGGTTACTTGCCCGCACCATTGCTACTTGCCCTGACCAGTCCTGCGGGCAAGTAACTTAAAATATCAGTCTAGAGCCATGAGTATGTTCTACTCTGAGTAAAGGGTGTGTGTTTCAGTGATTAGTTTTTCTATGGGCTTGTGTTGAGCATGGTAGACATTGACTTGTCAACGTGACAATAGGCCCTGTCCGACTTCACAAATGCAATTTACAAATTTCATTCACAACACAGTAGGAAAACATTACCCTCCTTATGGGGTTCTAATGATTTTCTTTTCAAATAAGAAAAAACACAATTGCATTATTTGTATTTCCTTTGAAATATTAGGGATCTGAATACGGATAGGTGCGTGAGTTTTATGAACAAGCATATTCCTGTGGGGGAAAGATTAAAGATATACAATCACGGTTTGTTGACATATTTCATGGTCAAATGTATTTACCTGAAAGTAATGGTATGTACATTTGATTTGTTTCCAGTATTTTCTAAAGAAAATTATTATCAGGTGTTTTGTTTTTTTAGTCATTCATGAACATTAGAACGATGTGACCTGCACTTATCTCAAGTTTCTTCTACACGTTGTTAGTGTAGGCACACGTAGGCATCCGTGACCAGCCTATGTTGATATACACTATATTATCTGTCAACTTTGACATAGGATAGTACTAATAACTGGTTGTTATACATGGTTAGAGCACCTCAATAACAACACTGATTAGAATTTAGAGGCAGGCATGATTAGATCAGTTGTTATGCTATCAATGATGTAATTATTCAACAGATTAATATTTCCATTTTTTAATAATTTTTTTTATTGCATTATGATTATACAGCAGGTTTAATTTTCAATTTGTAAATAAATGTAAAATGCTAAATGAAAATTAATTTAAATTTCAAATGATATAATATTAGTAAACGTCTTTCACTTTGGTCAGTTTCCAAGAAGTGAACATTTTCAGATAGATAGTGACGATTACCATAGCGTTTTGCGGATGCTATCGTGACATTAGCTCGTTGTACTTTGTGTTGTCACGCTGCTACATGCTGAGACCTACTGAAGTGTGCCTCGTGTGTTGGAGCCTGGAATCTGACCAGAATTCACTGGATACCTCTGACAGTATCTGCCATCGCCGTGGTATATAGAGCGTGTCCCAGCATATACCCAAACACCGTCAACACAGACTTGTTTTGTTACATAAAGAGGTCAATTTTTATACTGATGCGTTCTTTTATTTCATCTCGGCTGAGTCGAATATAGCTGGTAATCGATGACTCTAGCTATGTTTGATGTGTATTCTGCCATCGGCCAATTACGTCTTAATTTGTAATGTTGCAGATCATATTTCACGGGTTACGTTAGGACATTTGTTAACTGTGTTTGTCGAGTAGGTCACGTTGCATTTTCACGCCTGTTTTCCTTTCGTGAACGTAAATTTAGTCCACTGTTTTCTGAATTGGAACTATCTTTTGACACCGGACACGGAGACGACATCATTGTATATTTTATGCTCATGCTCGACATGATATTATCTTTTCATCCGGACATTACTGTAAGCAAGTAAAATGATACCATTGTGCAAATAAATATTGTGCTACTCATTTAAAATATAAGTTAAATTGTTTGATTTTGGAGCCCAAGGCAACGTGTTCCAATCCTGTCTCAGGAGCCCAGCATAAATGTTTAAGAAAGTTACAAATCTAACATAATCATGATAGGATGTGCTGTTTGTACCATGGCGATGCAGTTGTCATTCTTGGTTTGTCAGTACCAGCAGGTGCTTACAGGTTTACTGCAATGTTCAGTGCTATGGATGTTGCGCGTTTCCTCCTGACCTGAACTGACAAGCCGTGATATATGTGAAAGAATCTTGAAAGCGGCTCTAAGCCCCAATTAAAAAAATATTAAATTAGATCAAATCGATTGGCCGGAATATTTGGTTACCAAATGTACACAACCGCTGATATTAGTGTAAAGCGTGTGCATATTCCGTCAAATTCTAAAGCCTGATTTCTCAAGGACACGCTTTTCTTTATGTCATACTATATTTTTTTCGTCCTCTTGAAAACCAATTGTCACAAGTTGAGTTGGACAAGAGATGCGCATACACCCAGGTA
The DNA here is from genome assembly GCA_032361785.1 of Lepetodrilus galriftensis. Lineage (NCBI taxonomy): Eukaryota > Metazoa > Mollusca > Gastropoda > Lepetellida > Lepetodrilidae > Lepetodrilus > Lepetodrilus galriftensis. The sequence continues at coordinate 3,357 of JAUTBZ010122920.1, forward strand.
ATCTGTTTGATTTGAAAATAATCCTCAAAAGTTCATGCCACTGTCAATTGCAGCTCCCTTTCATCTATCAACAGACGAATTTACATGACAATTCCCAGGTTGGTTTTCGCAATTATTCAAGGACACGGTCTGTAACAAAATGGACCATATGGACATTACTGTACCAAGTTATGCGACAAGGCCAATCAGTGGTACAAGACCAGTCTGACCCGAATCTGAATCCCCGTCTGTTCAAATACCCAGCGCATGCATGTTTACTTTCGTGATTGCATTCATGTACACCACCAATGACGGAGATTCTTGTTCATACATACACACGTCTACACTGCAGTCGTTTCTCTCCAGCTTGCACCCTGGACAGGCTTTTAATTTGACAGCCTGATCCACAACAATGGTGCCGAACAATGTCAACAACGTATAGTTGTTAAGTACGTAGTATTTGGGTTGTAGATACCCCGGGTATTGGAGCGGTGTAATGTTTGCTTTCCACCTGCGTCTGCGCGAGTTTATTTGAGTTTATTGGATTGTTGAATACACTGGGGTGTTTGGTTGAATAGAGACAGTTTTAGCCGTGTCTTTCATGCTTGTTTCTTGCACAAACATGTGCAATGTCCCAGGGTGAGCACAACTACACTCGGCGAAGTTAAGATGTCAGGTTTTTTAAAATAAAAACATGAAATTTGTACGTTGAATTTAATCAAAATTTAAATAGATTCTCCCACAGGTATCATACTACTATATTCAATTCATGAAAATATCAATTTATGAATTTTATGACGAGAAATGTATTGTTTATGTTCGGTAAAAAAGATATCTACATGCAAATTGGTGTAATTTGACAGGGAATTGTTATTGGCAATGCTAGGTTTCACGAATTCTTCACGGGGAAATATTCGATTCAAGAACCAGTGCTTGTCTTTCATCAGTAATGTTTGCACTCAGATAAACGTTTTTTACACTCGGAGCAACTGTTTTACGCTAGACTGTAGACTTGTGTCAATTACAGTGATTATGTCAACCAGGATGTTGCCAATGTTGCCAATAGTACTCGAGTACCATCTATTCCTGGTGAATTCCTTCTTGGATTTTGTCTGCAATCGATAATTTTAAAGTCTTAACCTTTACACATTTGTACTGGTGATATTAGTATAGTGTTAAAAATATCCATCCTCTGATAAAATATACAATTTGACATTCAGATTTCTTTGAAACATTATGAATTTATGGATTAAATAAAAATAATTGAAAAAATTGAAAATTGGTAAATTGATACAGGTCTTAAAATTCTGGATGAAAAAAAAGTATTTTTTGTATTTCTTGTGATATTAATGCTTTCAAAAGTATTCCAATTACTGTTCTCTTTCATTTGTAAGCAAGGTAATGTTCAAATTTATTTACCCCAGTTGACATGAACTAAATACAAGAGACTCATCGTATAACAAAAGAAATTCCTACAAAAATATAATAAGGGAAGATTTTTATCGAGCAATTTCTTTTATGCATTATACTGGAAAATGAGTTCATTTCTTTCGCGTCACTTGTTTCATGAAACATATTATTGCGCGATGTTTTCTCCTGCTGCGACTGTTAATACTTCAGACAACGCTGTCAGTTTCAAGCACGGTGCAACAAGATTAGCTATTGATCAGTGAATGTCTTGTAGAAGACTAATCTTGAGCTGTCGTTCATGTCAATGTCTCATGATGGTCTTTGTCAAGAAACCCTGTCATCATGTGGTGTCGCGTTCTCAAAGTTGCCGTCAGTTGTATTATTTCGTGGAATCGTTGATCAACTTTATTATTGGAAACTTAATAGATTTTTTATTGTTTAAGAGTACATAGCATTCATGTTAAATAAATGGACTTGTTATGTTTTTTGGTATTCAGTTGTGCTGCAAGTGACTGTTTTTCAATACTTTCTATTTTAAAAGACATTAAGCTTGTATTTCTGGCATTTATTTTTATTAATATTTATAATATTGTAAAAAAATAAAAATTCAATAATATTAATAAGAAAAGATCTTTCTTATATAACTTTATACAGAAATTAATATTAATTGTTGATAAGTCTAACAATACTGTTAATTAATGTCAGCAATAGGTAGGTCCTCAATGTAGGCAATTCTTGAATAAACATTAACACTGACATTAACACTTAACTGATGTTGATGCCATTTGACACTTGATATTAACACCAACATCAGCACATTTATTGACACGCGCATATATTGACGATACTGCTGCATGGTACAGTAAAGTAATATGCCAATAGGGAGGACGCATAGATTTTTATAAGATGAGTCATGTTATTACTTAGATAACGTATACTATTCAATAAGTAATATCCTTAAATCCATGAAACTCAAAAGACTGATGTTTCTTTTTTTTATTATCCGTGATTAAAGCTTACGATCTTATAAGCACCCGTTAGGCATTAAGACGCTAATAGATGGACCATATAGACACGATATTAAGCCACGGAGGTATTAAATGTAACCAGGTATGTTACACAAACTATTCCTCCTTCTTAACTCTGGACTAATTACTCAAGGATGTAACCCCCAGACATTTCCGACACATCAACATGATCAAGCAAGACATTCTTCCTTCGTAGAGCTGTCCGTGCTGAAATATTATCCATAACAGGTCGTTAAATTAATGCAGGAATATGCAGCCCTATGACATTATCACTGCTTTTTTGGCAGTAAACACTGAACGCTGGCATGCCCGAATAATGGCAATCTGTCATCTGTGGCAACTATCTGTCATTTCCGCAGACTATCTGTCAGTGGAAATGAACGGAGGCAACATCTCGAGCCACGAGTGCAGTTGGCTGGAATTGACGTGCAACTCGAATCTTGCATGTTAAAAAGCTAGAGTCTCACGTGTTAAAAAGCCCCGAGTCGCACTATGGGGGATTTTGGCAAAACTCATCATAGTAGCTGGTATTTTATTCTTTCTCTTGGCACTGTCCGTAGTAATTCTGCTCAAATGCATCTTAGCATCAGTGTTAAATAATCTGATGATACAAGTTGTGGTAGTGTTGACTAGTGTGGAATGATAAGTATTGTTAACATGACTTTCATTATTGTATTGTATATACATTTAATTTATATATATACGGTATATATATATATATATATTAAAATTGTGTAATTCATTATTTTCTTTAGGTTTAAATATTTATTTATTCATACTGAAATGAATTGAATAAAAGTTAATTAATCCTTGTATTAAATTTAAGCATGAGCCTGAAATCATACTCAATATGTTTCCTAATCTCAGGGCCTGTGTTGTTTAACCTTCTCCATGCTGGAGGCAACCAGAAATGCTTTAAAAAAGTAGTACATTGTGCCTAGCCCAGCAAAGAGAGGGTTAATAAGGTAACGGTTGGGACATGATGTATTTGCTATGAGAGTCCTTGTCTGTAGGTTACTTCCTTGTGTGTTGGCTACTTCCCACATGTAATGTAAGACGGTTTAGTCAAGGCGAGGTGATACATGGGGACTGAACGCATATTTTTCAACACTGACAACAGTCTGACATTTACCCAATGTTTGCCACCAGCGTGACATCACCAACTGAAACATGCAATCAGCGTGACATCACTACCTGAAACATGCAATAAAAATTATGTATCTCCAGGCTCAGATTACAGAAGGTTTTTTATTTTGTTTTGGGAATAATTTCATGCTTTTAGTTTTGTTCACAAATCCTCATATTAAATTTGACTTACAAGTCATGATGTAATTTAAAGAATCTTGAAAGATGATCTAAACCCCAATTCAAATTAAAAAAAAATAAAAAATTAAATTATAAGATAACATTTTCATAATCCCCATGCAAGATTAGTACACTAATATAGGTAAACAATGAACACTATTTCGTAATTATGTTTGCAAGCTAAGAATCTATGGTATAGTAGGTATATAGAATTAATTCAGCATTCAGAATTAACACAAGGAAATATTTTTTTATGATTTAAGTTGACTTTTTTTCTGAAGAATTATATATCAAGATATCAATTTGAATTGAATTTTAATGATTAAATAAATGTTTTCTATTATAAATAGTAAACGGGATTGGGTTGGGACATTTTAATTAATGTTAACTATTATTACCACCAAATTTCCGTTTGTATGTTCTTTCTTGATACAGTTTAATGAGTGTCTAAAGATTGATAAAACTCTTCTAATGAGAAGGTGAAATAACGAGAGACAAAAGACTTTATAATCGATCATAAAACTAATCTTCTATTTCATCTCCGATAAAAGTACATTTGTGCATTATTTTATTATATACACACCATCTTTCAACCAAGCAGTGAAATGTGTGCTTGAAACTGACATCCTGTACGTATCCTTGAGTAATAATTTACGACGCATAATATGTTATCGAGTTAACACAGTTCCATGAGCAGGGAAAAACGATAATTGCTTTCAAGACTTCATCAAAAGGTAAAATTATTATATTTAATCCATATGATCGGATATTAAATTGCTGCTTAGGGCTGTATGTAATTATATTAATAACTAATAAAAATCAATTTTGCAAGATTCAAAGGACCGTGCTTTCAATGTCTTTTTCAGTGATAAAAAGATCTTGAATAAAGAGATACAAATTATCGGGGTATTCCTTTCAACAGCTTGTTGCAAATAATACATTGATCCCTTACTACAATGAAATATGTCATCGTTCCAGATGATACTTCAGTATTTCGACAATTTCGAACCTTTCAAACTTTTCGAGCCTTTCGAACCTTTCGAACCTTATCAACCGTGATATTTCCCCAACAACATATTTTACTTATTGTATCAAATAATACATTGATCCCTTACTACAATGAAAGATGTCATCGTTCCAGATGATACTTCAGTATTTCGACAATTTCAAACCTTTCAAACATTTCAAGCCTTTCAAACCTTATCAACTGTGATATTTCCCCAACAACATATTTTACTTATTGTCTCAATTCCAAGTCAAATCCTACAACACAGGTTCTATGCACCGTCCGTAAATGGGAATGGATCTATTATTTAACCGTTGTTATGTTAATAATATGTGTTCTTTAGAATACGAGTATTCTGTGCTTGTGTCTATCGAGGTGGGAGAGAATTATGAGTTATTTGTGTGAAGGACATCATCACCCACAGAAACAAGAATACAGTGTCCCTCCGTCATGCTCCGTGAACATAAAGTGTCGGATAGCTTTACCTCCTGCAGACTGACTTGTTGACAACTTACAGGACACTTTTGTATTCTCCCCTAATTTTTTTTAGATTGTTTTTGTTTTAAGTATGAACTATCCACAGCATTATATCAGCTAATAATAATAGATGCGATTATTGATACCCATGTAGAATGATTAAGTACCAACATTAAACAAAATTTTAATTGATATTATAGTGTAGGCTTCACAACAGATAAAGGCCATGTGACACATTTTTTAAAGAATTGAATTTGTTTCTGTGTCACTTGAAGTTGTTGCTACTGGTAATTTCTCCAGCAAGTGTCACTGAATCTGAACTCATTTCCACTGGTCATTTCCACTGGTCATTTCCCTGTCAGGTGTCATTGACACCATACGATTTCCAACTCGTGCCACAAAATCAACACTGAAGCGAAGTCAGTTCAAGACAACATTTCATTTCTTTCCTTGGGTGTTCAGATTACATCCGACTGTAAGCTGATACGTCGTGCATGGATGCATATGTAAGACATCCTCAAACAAGTCTCCCCCTAAGGGGAGAATAAATGGGATTTCTCCAAGAAGGCACGTCATGTATATCTAATCATTTGAAAACCCTCTGATTAATCTTGGGGAATGCTTCTAACAAACAGTGACGACGAGCAACTTTCATGCAATGTTCAAGCCAGGCTGTGTTTACTGTAATTACTGATCCATGGAAAGGAAGGTTAAATCTGTATACAAATCTTTCCTTCTCCATCAGGAATTGCTTCCTATTTTCTCTTCCTCTTCCCACTTTCTCTTTCCTGCTCTCTTCCAGCTTCCCAGCCAGTGCTTGCAGGTTTACAAGCGCTATGGATGTTGCAGGTTTCATCCTGCCCTAAACTGACAAGCCATGATATGAATGAAATAATCTTGAAAGTGGCTTTAAATCCCAATTTTATTAAACAGCATCTAAGCCTATAATCTGTCTATTGAACAAACTCCCTTCCAAAGTTTCCCTTTATTGAACAGGCTCAGTCTATTGAACGGGCTCGATCTATTGAACAGGCTTGGTCTATTGAACAGGCTTGGTCTATTGAACAGGATCCCCTCCAAGCTTTCCTCTATTGAACAGGCTCGGCCTATTGAACAGGCTCGATCTATTGACCAGGTTCGATCTATTGAACAGGATCCCCTCCAAGCTTTCCTCTATTGAACAGGCTCAGTCTATTGAACAGGCTCGATCTATTGAACAGGCTTGCTCCAAGCTTCCCTCTATCTATTGAACAGGCTCTTGTTGCCCAGAAGGATGGTATTAACGCTATAAGTCCTAACATAGCAGGTACAACTCTTAAAGAGTGACTGTCATTCTGCAGAACAGGATTCTGGTCTCTATCAGGCGCCAAGTGAGGATTTACATGTATACTGCAAATTATTATAATAGATCTTAAGAGATAAATACACCATTAGGTTCCCATTGCGAAATAATTCCTTGAAGTTGTGGTGAATAATTGGATAAAAACTAATAAAGAAAAAACAAGAAAAATCAGATAATACTTTGCATTAATATTGGATACTCGTTTAGACCCATATTGGTAAGTTGTGTAGATCCATCTCATTTCCTTGAAAAGGTTATTATTTTCTTGATGTTCCCAGGAGATGTATTATGACATATTGCACTAAATATTGTCATTAATGTTAATATTTCTTTTGCAATAAGACACTATAATTGTATGTTCCAGACATCTGAAAATAGATCACAAATACCATTGAAACCAAACCTTATACATATCATTAGTAAATGTACTCCATTAAACTTGTATTTTTTTGTTCTATATTTTTTGCAGCACTACCAAACCAGAGGGTAATGCACCATTATTTCTTTAACATTAATTAGACTAAATATCACTGATGCTACATTGGAAAACAGTTATTATCATGCCGTATGCCAGTCATAACCATAGCCGCAGCAAAAAAAAAAAACTTTTCGCTGATTAAATTCTGTCAAGATCAGTTTAGATGAAGGTTGAAGATTGCGAGGTGCCGATTTAAGACTTATTTGAAAACGAGATCCCAGAATGCCGACATCGCATGATGGGATAGTTTTTCCCGCCTGGCGTCTGTCAGTAAGCTCGGCACAACAGAGCAGCGTTTGAATTTGATGCCATCATTCCGCTTACCGACAGGTTCTGGCACCAACTCAGCAGCTATTTTTTGCCTTGAACCTAATCGCCAACAATGCGGGCTATTCTGGGTTAAAGACCCAACACAACATGGAATTTCATATGTACTGATGTTTTTACTGGCAGCGTTTTTACGCAGTGATAGTGTGTACCTTTCATCTCGTACGACTCCCGGGCTTACGAGCTCGTAGTTATCAAGCTCAAATCAAATCTTGCACACAAACGTAAAGGGGCTAATTTTGGCTTCATTAAAATTTATTCAAGTTGTTTATTTTTTCAAATGTAATTATCTATTGGAATGATTAGTTCCTTTAAACTTTTAAAAAATATTTTTCTAAATGTGGCTTCTAGGCCCACTGGATTTGGACATGAAACAAAATATGCACCCATGAGTGATATAATCTTGAAAACTGTTCTAAACTCCAATTCAACCAACCAGACATACTCCGAATTCTAGGAAGATGAAGGAAGCTAAATAAGTTAGTTATTGTATTATCCTTGGTGTAGTGGTAACGTCACATAGATGTTTTCAGGTTTTCATCCCACTACTAGCAGACCAACAAAATTTGGAAATAATTGCCAGATTACCTACCACATCTCCCTCCCTCCCTCCCTCCCGTATACCTCTCCGCACATTCCAGATGTTACGGAGCTTTCGCAATCCTGCCGTTCCACACTTAGCATGCATTCTGCTCACAGTGCCATGCCTCCATAGTGTCACGCCACATGCACTGGCAGCGCAGGCTTATCACTGTGAATTAACATCCGTCTCCATCTCCGTTATGTCGATTCCTCACCCTTCTCCGTCTTATCAGCAGAACGTCCATCCATTCCTACTACCTCATAAAATCCTAAAGTGCATGCCCTCGCCTTATCATCGATAAAAGAAATAGCATGTAAAAAAAACCCGTATATTAAAAGTTTTCACTAGTTCCCAACTGGTTGACCGTGAGTTTTATTTGAACCACAGCGACGTTAAACTCTGTAATCACTTGTTTGAACATTGCGTTTCAACCTTGCGTTGGTCTTACGAACGTATTTGAATCCCAATTATGTCATGCTTTTAGTTGTAATCACAGTATACAGTACAATCGTACTTCCTCGTGCCAAATAAATGTCTGTTTCAATCAATTATGATATCAACACATTCAAGGGCTTAGCTCGGCTTGCCCTTTGAAAGTTATGTTTTCTAACTGTTAGACTTTTGGATAATATTTAACAGCCTCCCAACAAATTGAAACAAAAATATTTGGCTTAATTTACTTTCCAAGATAATTTTTGTATAGCTGTAAAAATATATATTTACAAAAACAATCTTGAAACTTGAACTACCATTACAATTAGACTTATTCATCATCATTAAGGCCATGAACAATCTCTCATAACCTGCTTTTAACTTCTTCCACTAATTTACACACATTCATTGGGTCCGATTTCTGGAAGTTGCGATGTCCCACCTCTGCTCGGAAGATTGGGGACGGCCATTAAACTGATTACACGCCTCATCGGCTTCTGAAGCAAGGTGCTTGTTATGCTGGCTGTAGTCTACGCCCCATTTCATTTCCCAGCATGCTTCACACCCAAGGAAGCCATTGATTTATGAGGTGACCCCGCCCATTGACCAACTTGCCATGGGAATTAATACTGATGTTTCCAGTGCATCGTCGTGAAGCGTGCAGGTTGTTACTGCCGAGGTTCAGGTGAGATAACGAGCTATGGTGATGGGAGGACGATCAGTTCCAGATTGGCAACAGGTGCGTGGAACTCTGGCTTGTGGAGGTAGTCAGAGATCTCTCACAGGAGGTGGACAAGTTGGAAATCAGCAATCTCTTGACAGGAGGTGGACAAGTTGGAAATCAGCAATCTCTTGACAGGATGTGGACAAATTGGAAACCGACAATCTCTGACAGGAGGTGGACAAATTGGAAAACATTAGAAGATGCTATCTGATTCTGGTTAAATTCTTTTAATCTTTGAAAATAAATTCAGCTTCAGGTTAAGTCAGTTCTGATAATAAAACATGGATCTTCAGAAGGTTTCAAGTGGCATGTGGCATGCTTTCTTGGGTGGGGAAGGTATCACAATGGTAATGCATCTACAATTCCAAAGGTTCCAGACCTGTTTCCAAAGTATATAATCACCCAAGACTGAAATCATCAAAACAACATATGCTGCACATGCCAGTTTTCATCAAACATCTTCCCATAAGTTCTTCATGAGTCCAAGAAGTCATGCATGCACGTATCTTGTAAGTTGCCATCAAGGTCAGTGTGGTTAGGCAACAGGTCTCTGGTCTTGTTGACCAGTCATCAGCAGCGATTCGCTGATATCTACCGACAGCCTTATGCGCATCTTGACTTCTTGCAAGTGAAGGAGAATTCCGTACAATTAGAAACAGGTGCGGATCTGATGAGTGACCTATGGTCAGACGGCTAGTCTTGAAGATCTCGGTACTCCACTCATGGCCAGAGGTGTCCCGTTGTTTTCTTTTGTAATGGCTGCCCTACTGGAGTCCAGGTGATAGTCTGGCTTCAATTTTCTCACCTTTGCATCGAAATTTGTAAATATTTTCGTTGGGAAGGAACTCGTAAAGCGGAAGATTTATTACCCATGAGTAACGTCCTCATTAATAGAGAAAGGAATTTTGTAGTGTTTTTGGTAACCGGCCTTGAGAGCGAACTTCTGAAATCTGATGTTACTTGTAATTACATACTTTAGAGGAATACAGTTGTAATTACATACTTTAGATGAATACAATCAATGTGCAGCAAAATGAGGTCATGCTTGTCATGTCCTTCAACTGATTATTCCCAGTGCTGTGTTGGGGTACACCAAGGAAGACAGCTGTCGCTGCTTCTATTTCCACCATTCCCTGATGACATACAATTACTAACCCGACTGAGAACAACCGTAATGGTGTCATTAACGGTGATCGTTTATTCAATAATTCCAATTTGTTTGTTTACATTGTTTTCCCGTCGATTTTGTGTTGGTCTGATTTATTGCTAAATAATTCTATATTGGGTCCATTTCTGAGTGCAGGGCATACACAGTTCTCTGATGTCATCTTCGGTACATATTTGCAGTCGTATGAAATTGTCATTAAATAACTGCCTCTGTTGAATTATTTCTTCACTGGGATAGGACATAATACTGGTGTTTCTAGGACATGCATGAAGCATGCAGGTTATTACTTCTGGGATTTTAGTGAGATAGGCATGTGTAAAGTGTTTGAGATAGGCATGTGTAAAGTGTTTAGTGATGCAAACATTTGTATCAGCTTGTATCTTATCGTGTTGTATAGAATTCTGTATGTGATAGGTATTATTTACGAACAAAGCAAGTAGTATTACCCATCCAATAGTTTTCTCTGTACATATCATATCATTACCTATAATTCGAAATAGTATATGGAGCCTAGCGTCAGTATCCATGAAAGTTACCTTTCTGAAACAATATTGATAGGATGCACTGTCCGTACCATGGCAGTCATGCACAGGGGAAGTATTCCCGCTGCGACGACGAAAAACACTAATTCAATCAGTATACTGTGGCAAAGCAGTTATCATCCTTGGTTCGACAGTACGGGCCTGTGCTCAAAAGTTTACTGAAATAATTAGTGCTATCGTTGTTGCAGGTTTGATCCTGTCGTAATTGACATACCATAATATGAGTGGAAGAATCTTGAAATTTCCTATATTGACATAATATATATAGTGTTGATATTATAATTGAATACCATTGCCTGTATTTGTTTGATTGCTTATTTGTAGTTGTATCTGTATATATGCTTATTCAGCAATGGGTATCTTTGGATAGATTGGTAGTTGGCAGTTGTCGGGACAGTAGTATAATTGGGATTGGCACAGCCAATAACCTTGTCATGTCCACAAGGCCACCAATCCTATGATAGTCAATGCCAGCAAGATACTACTGGTATTCCCACTACTTGGCATGAATGTCATGGGGTCCTGTCCTGGAATTCTCTCGTAGACTGGGCTGAGGGAGAAGGGGGCGGGAGGGGGGCCAGTATTTGGGGGGCAGGAA
>JAUTBZ010122931.1:0-15739 GCA_032361785.1 Lepetodrilus galriftensis
CCGCACAATTGACATTTTTTGCCGCACAATTTGCCTTGTAAATGCCGCACAATTTACCAAAACTTGCCGCACAATGCCAGATGCCCTGTTAGAACACTCTGGTTCTCAGGCGACGATATTTATAGTATTTAGTATTATATATATATATATATTAGTGGTATTTATAGTATTTAGTATAATATATATATAGTAGTGGTATTTATAGTATTTAGTATAGTACGTATATCATGAGTAGTGGTATTTATAGTATTTAGTATAGTATATCATGAGTAGTGGTATTTATAGTATTTAGTATAGTATAGCATGGGTATAGTGGTAGGCCTATCTGGGGTACGAGGATGATCATGAGTAGGACTAGTATAGTGGTAACGTAAAAGTTAAGTAGAAAAGGTGTTAATATATTTCATAGTAAAACGTATTCTACCTGAAAGTATGTACATTTTATGTATCTACCCATGTAGGCCTATATTGGGCAACAATCTGCATTTCCCACATATTAAACATGGATAGATAAAACAAAATATAGGACTACATCAAATAAGAAAATAATCAGTTGGACATATAGCTTAAGTGTTTCCCAATATATACTTGTGTACAAATCAATGTACATAATTATATTCAGGTAAAATATACATTTACCAATGAAATATGTCAACAAACCGTGATTGTAAGTTTTTAAAGGTGAATTCCTATCTTATTTTTAGATAGAAAATGCTTTAAAATAGCCTACCACCCAGAAGTAAATTCTTTCAAGCACAATCACTTGACATTAGAACATAAATACCGGGTTCATCTACGCCTACATGAACTCCACCCATGTGTGGGCGGTATAATAAATAACAACACGCCCTGATCCGGGCCTGCTGTAGGCTGCAAGTTACACCCAATACAGGGGCGGATCCAGACTTTCAGGTTAGGGGGGGCTCAAAGTGCATTTTAGAGGGGGCTCATAATTTCACCATAATACAAAATACATGTTTAATGAACAAAATTGTCCAATTCTAGGGGGGGCGCAAGCCGGGCGAGCCCCCCCCTTGAATCCGCCCCTGCAATAAAAACTGAATAGTATTATAACTTGAAGCATATATTGCAATGTAAATGCTAATTAAAGATTAAAACAACTCATTTGCTTTTGTATGTATATATATGTACACTATAAAATGTGGAAAGACATAGGCACTAGTTACGGGGGTGGGTAGACTATCAATAGTCTCGGAGGATGACAGTAAATACAATAGTATAAATATAAATTATATTGATTGGTACTATATTTATATGAAAGGAGCCACTACAATTCTTTATCCTCTTGTTCTCCAGTAATCTAAACTTGCTTAATTGAATAGGGTGACATTTTGAATAGGAGTATTTGAGTGAGAACAAGGTGTGACACAGACTAGGGGGTGGGTTTAGCAAGGTGCAAAGCAATCATTGGCATGCAAAACATATGGTTAACAATACCCAACATAATATTCGATAGTGTTACTAGCTATTGATTGCGCACGTGTATCAACGTCAATACTTTTTAAAATTAGATAATACATATTTTATTCAAAACGAATATTTATTACAGAAATCTAATAAAAAGATAAAACGAAATAGCATAATATTGTACGCTCACCTTATGGTTAGTCTTTGAAGTGAAATAATATTCATGTTTGTGTTGCTTACATCTTTCTGTAAATAGAATATCTGGAACCAAGACGAAACTGACGTCATGTTTGTGAATTCATACGTTCACCAGCATCACTCAGACATCAAATCAAATGAAATCTATAACAACAAATATATATACCAATAATACGCTGTATTCTGGTGCTAATAAATGTTAAGAAAAAAAAATAGAATAGAAATGACATCATCGATTACATGACTAATTTCATTATTTCTAGATATGTCTGTAATGACACCTTTTACGTACGATTCGATTTTATTTGTCAGGTTCCCGAAGGCCAACGGATTTTAACGAATATTAATTAATGTGTTTTGTTTTTTAATGATTACATTAATTTCAATATTTGCTAGTAATAGCACCTACTAGTGTATAAAATGAAATAAATATTTACCTAAATAATAATTCACTAAATATTTATCGAGAAGAATCTACATCCGGGTAGTGTTGCCGTGGACAACAGCAGGAAACTCCATTATTGTTGTGTTGACGTTTCATTTCACCAAACTTCAAAATGGTAGGTTAATTACATTCGGTATTAATCATGTCTTGTGTCAGGTTCACACACAATACTAGCAGATACACTATGTATAAGTGTACACCGCTATTTGCTAAGATAGAACCGTGTAGATCCCAGTAATAATTTGAATTATTTTTCAACTGAGAAATGTGTCACCTAATTTCGTTGTAATAAAGATTTGACATTGCTCTAAACAGTTGAATCCACATTTGTCTGGTTAATTCCCAATGTGCCACGGTTTCGTAATAGTGCACACTATGGTTTCAAACCATTTCTTTTAAAAATTAGATGTTAGTCCAACAAACATTTGTGATATCACACTGGCCTCATAAAAAATATTAACAACGTGGAAATACGAAAAGTTGCAGCTGTCAAAATGTATTATTCTTACAGGGTTTCACTTAGGTTTCAATTTTTTAGAGTCCCGGGGACGCATGTTTATATACTTATCAACAATTTTTATTAATAAAGTGCGTCCAAACTTGCAATTTTTTTTGCGTATGGGACGCAGGATTGCGCGTTAGGAGAAACCCTGATTCTTATAATGCACCTCATGAAACATCACTGTTAAGTTGTATTTATTTCAATGTTCTTCAGCCGCCAAAGAAAAAGAAGAGTGGGAAGAAGGGAAAAAAGGGAAAGAAGTCTGGAAAGGCCAAGTCCCCAACCGTTATCGATGGAATCTCTACAGAGGAAATGTCAAAAGAACAAGTACATATATTCACTTTTATATCATCGTTTTACTTTTCATTGTATTACGATTTACAGGGTTAGAAGTTGCCACTCGCCCAGCAGCCTGATACATTTCTCCTAATGTTAAACTAATGTATCTACAGGGGTAGTAGAAATTTCATATTTTGTTATTTATATCATTTTTCGGGTGTGTATGTTTTACAGTTCCATCCCTGGTTTATTTAGAGGGAATACTTTGTTCTTGTGGTCATTCATTGTGCTTTAATGAGCAATGTTTTATGAAAGCCCTTTAATAGAAAACATACTTTCTCTGAAAGGTAGATCTACCTTTTCAATTGTCAGTGGAACAGATTCTGAAATGACAAAAGTATTTACTATTGCATGGTAAAAAGAAAATCATAATTGAATACTTGTGTAGAAATTGATGATCATTCCCCAGTTTTGAGAACATCTGTTTATATAAAAATCGGGAGATCATGTGTATCATTTGAATGTATTTTACTCCCCCTCACAGCTTGAAGAGCACATCGTTCGTCTCCGTGATGAGCTGGATCGCGAGCGAGAGGAGCGGAACTATTTCCAGTTGGAGCGAGACAAGGTCAACACATTCTGGGAAATCACAAAACGTCAGTTGGAGGAGAAAAAGGCCGAACTCAGGAACAAAGACCGAGAGATGGAAGATGCAGAGGAAAGACACCAAGTCGAAATCAAAGTATGTATCAAATAAATCGAAATCAAAGAACGTGTCAAAAATTTAAAAATAAAATATGTATCAAATGTGTCTACATCAAAGTATCTCAAATAAGTGAAAATCAAAGTATGTATCAAATACGTCGAAATCAAAGTAAATATCAAATAAGAAAAAAATATATATATATATCAAATAAGTTGATTAAAAAAATATGTATCAAATAAGTTTACATCAAAGTATATCTCAAGTAAGTAAAAAAAAATAAATATGTTATATCATGCATCAAATAAGTCGAATTGAAAGTAATAGTTAATTTTAAATAACTATCTTCCTATACGTGTAGTGGAGGTAATAAGTTGTAATACAATTCTACCGGGTTTACTTATATTACTTATATGTGCACACTACATGCAGGGCTCTGGACTAACATATGCCCCACGTACAGGGGCAAGTGAAATTGCACTGCGGGCAACCTACTTTTTAACATTTTGCACCTTTGATGCCTTTGCTACTTGCCCTGACTTGCTCTGCGGGCAAGTAACTCAGAATGTTAGTCTACAGCCCTGACATGTACATGGCCGATGTATATTTTATGAATATTTAATTATGTAATATATTATGTATACATTGTGTTACGATTATAATATATTATGTAGAAATTAATGATCATTCCCCAGTTTTGAGAACATCTGTTTATATAAAAATTGGGAGATTTACGATTTACAGGGTTAGAAGTTGCCACTCGCCCAGCAGCCTCCTAATGTTAAACTAATGTATCTACAGGGGTAGTAGAAATTTCATATTTTGTTATTTATATCGTTGTTCGGGTGAGACTTAAATAAACAAATAAACAATTTCTCTCTCTGTACACTGAAGCACAGACTGCCACTCGTGCTCACTGCCTCCTCTCTCTGTACACAGGTCTACAAGCAGAAGGTGAAGCACTTGCTATACGAGCACCAGAACAACATCTCGGAGCTGAAGGCCCAGAGCACAGTGTCGCTGAAGCTGGCTGAAGACACTCACCAGTCGGAGGAGATGGACTTGAGGAAGGACCGTCGGGCGCTGAAGGTCGAGCTGAAGGAACAGGAGATGGCACACGAGGACGTCATCAAGAGGCTGAAGCGGGTATGTCAGAGATAGAAATTATCACTAGATCGTTAGCCCTGGCCCCGAGATTACGAAACTTTTCTGAGTACGAGTTCGTACTCGACTAGCTCAAAACGTCATGTGACGTCATAGTCTGAGTACGTTTTTGTGCTCAGAAAGTTTCGTAATCTCGGGGCCAGGAGATTTCTCCCAAGTTATCAAGGGCTAGTAGAAATGAATGGTTTTTTTTGGGGGTGGTAAACATTTATTGTTTGTTTAACTATTCGGGCTAGTAAGTTTTGAAGGTAAGTTTGTCGCAAATGGGTGAAAGATTCCCACAGCGACGTTAAACTACATATTAACTCATTGAAGGTAAGTTTTTATCGTTGGTATGTCGTACCGCTGTCCTGTTGTAAAAACATGATCCTGTTATATTACGACTCTGCCCTGTCGTAGCGGCACTGTCCTGTTTAATTACAAATTATTAAATAATCGTATGTTTATCCTTTCACAGAAACACGACGAACAGATCACCGAGCTGAGACAAGACTTCGAGCGACAGGCACGCGAGATCGAGTCCAAGTACGAGAAGAAGATGCGAGCCCTGCGAGATGAGCTCGACCTCAGGAGGAAGACGGAGATCCATGAGATCGAGGAGCGGAAGAACGGTCAGATCAACACGCTGATGAAGAACCACGAGAAAGCCTTCAGCGACATCAAGAACTATTACAATGACATCACTCTCAACAACCTCGCGCTCATCAACACGCTCAAGGTGGGTGGCGGTGGACAGAAACTGAGTTCCGTCTCCGCGGACCTATCATAGCCAATGTTAGAAATTACTGCTGGCCCGGCCATTTCTCCCAATGCTAAAGGTATCCTAAGGGACAGTAGAAATTCATGTTTTTTTGTGATACATTTGTTATTTGTATCATTATTCGGGCCAGTAGGTTTCCAGCGGTAATTTTGAACACTGATCATAGCGCTATGAGAGTCACGACATGCTGTATAGTAATTACGACTCTTTGTAGTGATGCGATCGTTCTGTGCAACAGGACCAGGATATCGTTTCTCAAAGCTCTCGGATCTACTACGAGAACATAAGCAGTCTCGTAGCAATTTCTTATGCATGGTGATCCAGCCCTTACGATAGGTCTTATGGTATTTTTACTCTATAATATTTCATTTTAGGGAAAGAGTCGTTGCAGTGATGTTAAACTCCATGTTCACTCACTAGTGCATGAATGAATTCAAATTATGGTCATTTGGAGGTGAAATGTCAAATTTTGACATTTTGTTTGTTTGTAGGGAAGCAAAGTTTAGCAAAGGTTATACCCTGACATCAAATTGATCTTGGAAGATAGTATCAATAATTTGACATCTTAAAATTGAAACATGCATAAAATCTACATAGAGTCATCAATAGGCATTATATATCATTTGAATCCAAAAGAACCATGTGAGCTCCAGATCCTTTGGTTGTATTCCTCCCTATAATGCTTCTCTCTTTCTCTCTCAGGAGCAAGTTGAGGACATGAAGAAGAAGGAAGAGCGGATGGAGAAGCAGATGGCCGAGGTGATCTCCGAGAACAAGCGTCTGACGGAGCCGTTGCAGAAAGCACGCGAGGAAGTCGACGAGCTCCGCAAACAGCTGGCGAACTACGAGAAGGACAAGGAGACGCTGAGGGTAAGTTCCGCAATACGTCATCGGAAACGTCATGACGTCAAAATCTTTTGGAGAAATTTCTGTGTCAATTTAAATAAATTCATTGAAAATGTTTTTAGGTGAAAAGTTTTGCTGTGAATGGTTAATGGGGTAAGATTGTGAATAGAGCTTCTCGTTACTGGGTTATAGTTTGGTAAATGGTTTATAGATATCTTGAATTGTGGAGCTAAAAAAAAAGCCAATAGATTTTCTCAAATATCCATTTTAGAGCACATTCAGGGGAGGTAATCAAAATTGTCTCCCCTTTGATCGACGTTTATTTCTTGAAATCTACATGTTTTTGTATACTTGTAGATGACCAAAGCCAGATTGCGAGTGACTGAGGACGACTTCAAGGCTTTGAAGTGGGAGCACGAAGTATTAGAACAAAGATTCCAGAAGGTAAAAGCAATATTCTATCTCAAATTACATTTAACATTTATCTTAATATTTAATTAAAATTATATTACCATATATTTTTGTTATAGTGAATTATCAGTTGTCCAATATTTTCTAGAAATTGCTCATGGATAGTGTGTAAAGAATGTATGGACAACTATTTAACAAAAACATAGATTACCACAGTAGTTTAAATTGTTCTTTTTTTATAAAAACCTCTAGACACAAGAATGAGTAGGTTTATTTTCAATTCTAGACAGCAAACTATATCGTTTTTTTCCAGTTCCCTCATATTTTCTCGTTGCAAATGGGTGAAAGATTCCCGCAGCAATGTTAAACTCCATAACCACTTCGGGGTTCCACTTAGGTTTCAATT
The DNA here is from genome assembly GCA_032361785.1 of Lepetodrilus galriftensis. NCBI lineage: Eukaryota > Metazoa > Mollusca > Gastropoda > Lepetellida > Lepetodrilidae > Lepetodrilus > Lepetodrilus galriftensis. Next base: position 7,143 of record JAUTBZ010122931.1, read on the forward strand.
TTTGAGAGTCCCGGGGACGCATGTTGATATACTTATCAACTATTTTTATTAATAAAGTGCGTCCAAACTTGCAATTTTTGCGTATGGGACGCAGGATTGCGCGTTCGGAGAAACCCTACGCTATAGAAGAGGATTGAAATGGTCTGGGATTGAAGAGATGTAAGCTATGCGTACTTTCAGAACCTCCACAACCCTTCAATGGCTTCCAATTGTATTCAACAGGGTTATATGTTTAATTGGCATAATAGCAATTTTAATTCAATGGGAAATATTATTTTGGGCGGTATGTGTTCGAGAAAGTTCAGCTTGTGAAAACTTGTATGTCTCAGAAGTCAAGGTGGTAGTGAATTTATCCAAATTTGTAATACACAAGTTTGCTAATATTCATCCAAGAAACATGCAATAGTATTATCTCAAGATATCTTTCATGGCTCATTGGATGATAATGATCATATATGATGGTTTTTTATTTGTTGCAAAATGGGTGGTACATATTTTGTCGAGCCATCTCTTAGCCAATCAAATCACTAGAATTTGTGCATATTTTGAATAAACTCATGAACACGCACACACGCACACACACACAGACACACAGAGACATACACACACACACACATAGACACACACACAGACACACAGAGACAGAGACACACACACAGACACACACACACACACCAACCACAGACATACAAATCCTGGTCATCCATACTTGTACCACATTTGCTATGAACGATATTCTTTTTAATATCCACAGATCAAAATACAAACACAAAATGTTGGTCAATGTTTATGCTATGTTATTTTACCAGTAGTTACCCTGGATGGTTTGGCTTTTTGCCACTGATTCAGTCCAAGTCTGTTTGCAAACTGCAGAACAAATGAGTGCCTACTATCACATTGATACTGATACGTTTGTTTACAACATTGTGATAAGCACTTATCTTTAGGCTTCGTACGTTTTTTTATTATTAATAATTGGTCACAAAGATATTCCGACATGGAAAATCATAAAATGCTTCTTTTTTTTTATAACATGTAACGGTAGCTGTAAATTAATTAATTTTCAAATACACAAGACAGTTTCATTTTATTATAGGATTAGTAAAATCTATACTTATTAGAAAGTAGTATACGAATATGGTAATTGTATACTTTCATGCATACTTTATCTTAGTTATACTTATAGCTACACTGCCACTATTTATAGATTCATTGTAGCTTTTAGAAATTCACATTTTTTTAGTCAGATGTTATTATACCTTTAATAATAGTTCACTCATAGTTAAATAGTCATTTTTGTTTGATATTTATTTAATCCTATTTTAATCCATAAGAAGGCAATGTTATTATTTGTATAGCATGATCAGTAGGGCAGGGATAACAACTAACTTTATAACGTACTCGCCCGAATAATGATACAAATAACAAATGTTTACAAAAGACATGAATTCCTGCTCGCCCTTAGGATACGGTACCTAAAGCATTGGGAGAAATGACCTGGGCGAGTGTTATTTGCGAACCTGAATAGGGCCCTATATACAAAGGCACAGAATAATAACGTAATAACGAGAAGTTGTGAATGTAGCTAAATTCTTTTATACATTAGATTGCGAGTATAATTTGGTTGTGAATATATATGTCATCTGTGATTAATATATATATTTATAGTTATTTAAGATTTACAGATAGATAAGTTTTTATTTTATCTAGATGCTACCATTTTGTTATGTTATTCATCTAACTTTAGTACACATTATGTGTATGTTAGACCCAGAAGTGAAGTTTAGTCCAAGGTGAATTAAGGAAAAATAGGGACGTTTAGTCGTCCCAAATGCGTGAAAGATTCCCGCAGTGATGTTAAACTCCATATTCACTCACTCACTAGGGATGTTTAGATTTATTAACAGTTTAGCATGTAAAGTGACATTCATGCCAAAGAAAAACATGCCTTGTTATCGTGCAATTTATGAAATTGGAAGATTTTATGTACGCTTCAATGTTTTTCTTCAATTTAATCTGATTTGATCAGGTACCTACCTATTGCAAGTTGCATACGTCTTTGAATTAAATACCAATGCTATGTGTGATTGCATGTATGAATACACAGGTTTTGAATCTGCAGTTAAGACCAAGCTAGTTGTGATTGGGTGCAAGCTAGATCTCAACTTGAAAGTTATTTTACATATTTACTGGATGTGACAATCAAGAAAATCTCAAATTGAATTCTTTAAAAAAAATACGAAATCACTTTTATTGTTGAAAGCACGACTGAGGCGCGTTCAAGCTGCACTACTTTTTGCTACATAGCCTACTGAAGCAGGTCAGCCAGCAAATACGTATGCTATGTAGGAACTATTTTTGCTACGGGTCTATCGCGTATTATTTCTAGGAAGAGCAATGTGCGCATGTGCAAAGCGATACACACAAAGCCATTTAACGAACTACTATAATTAGTAGCAAAAGTAGCATAGTACATGTAGCACAGCTTGAACGCACCTCTGGATAAACATTTTAGCAGACAATGGAGCCAATTTTATTGCAGAATTCTTTTTACAATTTTAGTGCAGCAGTCTTAAAATTAGAAAGCTGTGTAATTACGAACTGCTTACAGTGGCAAAAATCTAGTGAATCAGATTAGACATGACAGTGTTTCATCAAAAACTGGGGGGAATTATTTGAAGAAGGCAGTTGAGATTTTACAGTCCCAAGTTATCAAATAACTTTTATATTTATTGTTTTTCTTTTTTTTTTTAATTTAAATCATGCTTACCATTTTATTGCTCTGTATTTTAAATAGTAAGTATTGCTGGGTCTACATGATCAATATATTCATATTTATTATTCTAGTATATCGCAACGATAATTGAATAATTAGCTGTATATTTGCATTGTAGAGTTTTATATCATAACATACACATATAATAGAAATATTCATTGAAAAAAAAAAGAGTAGATTTAACCCTCTCTCTGCTGAAGGCAACCGGAAATGCCCTAATGTGTAGTGTTTTAGTCTAATCCAGCGGGGAGAGGGTTGGATAATGATCATGTTTATTATTGAAGGAAATAACAGTAGGCAGCAAACACTTTTACATTTAACATACACAGTAACCAAATTTGCTAATAGTAAAGAAACCAAAATGCATTACGGTATTGTCAATGAAAGCATTTATTTGATTACATGCATGTTATGCTTTTTATTATATACATGTTTATTATGGTATTACCAATAAAGTCCAAATACGGTGCTGAACTACCACACTATGTATAATTGTTGTAAAATGGTGATGTTTGTATTTACTCTAAAGCTATTTATTTGATGTACTCGATATAGTGTTTATTACTAATGATTGTTTTTGTGTGAATTGAATGGATTTCTTTGCCGACACTGGGGAATAACTAATATTTGGAGCTAAGATTAAAATCTGGTAGGGAATCATTTTCCAGAAATGTTGCTGGTTATTCGTTAATTTTGTATTTTTATATGACACTGGGGTCAGCATAGAACCACCATGCTATGAATTACTAGTCAAATCGCTAATGTCCTCATTAGTGGTAATATAGCTGTGTGTCGTCTGTTGTTAATATCGGCGTAAAATTAACATTGAAATTGCTAACTGTGTTCATTTATATTATGTTGATCTAAAGATGCATGAATTTGTTTGGTTTCTTAACCCATTACAGTGCTCCCTCGATATAACGCTCTTTGATGCACCGCGGATTTGGATACAACGCAGGTTCCAACGTGGACCCCCATTAACAAATTTAAAAAGCACGACTGAGGCGTGTTCCAGCTGCACTACATTTTGCTACATAGCCTACTGAAGCCGTTCATCCAGCAAATACGTATGCTATGTAGGAACTATTTTTGCTACGAGTCTATCGCGTATTATTTCTAGGAAGAGATAAAAATAAATAAATAAATATTTTCTTTTTTTTCTTTCTCCAATTATATTCATTGATATAACGCAGGTATTTTAACGCGGGTTGCATGTCATGGACCCCAACTTCAGCGTTATATTATCAAGGGAGCACTGTATTGTACATAGATCTACATCTCCACTGCCAAAATTGTATTCAAGCTAAACTACTTCATACTGTTCTTGCAATGGAAAGAAATATTAATACATTTAGTTAACCCTCCCTGCTTGAAGTGACCAGAGCGGTCTTGTAGATCAGCGATCTGGGCTAATACAGCAATGTTGAAGGGTTAAAGCATTTTAATCAAATTTATATTTACATACCATTGTACCTCCTCTTTTCAGTTTTATTTTGTAATCATATTTTAACTGGTAGAGTAGAATCCTGGGACTTTGGACACTTACGTTAGCCAGCTGTTTACGGGTTAATATACATGTCTACCGTTCCTCCTGACTTGTGTTTTGACCGTGAATAGCTAAACCACATGATTTTATCATTGCATCGTTCGAACATGACCGTTAACCAGGGGCGGATCCAGACTTTCAGGTTAGGGGGGGCTCAAAGTGTATTTTAGAGGGGACTCATAATTTCACCATAATGAAAAATACATGTTTATTGAACAAAAATGTCCAATTCTAGGGGGGGCGTAAGCCGGGTGAGCCCCCCCCTTAAATCCGCCCCTGTTACCGTTTACTGTACCCATTGTCTTCATATACGTCTTACTGTTTACTGTACCCACTGTCTTCATATACGTGTTACCGTTTACTGTACCCACTGTCTTCATATATCCTACCTCCACACTTATTGCAGAACTTGGGGCATTTTGCTACAGCCCACTGCTGGTATTTAGCATCTGAGCACACATTTCGTGGGTATTTGGTGCAGTCAATTTTGTCGGCACACACTCCTGAAGCAGAATTAAAGAGGCGATTAATTCAGGACGTACTATAGTGTCTATTTATTATTATTAAGTTTGTTGATTCAATTCTGCTGCTATATCTACGCTTTCTCAAAACTAACCTGTAAATGTCCCAGTTCCGGTTCCTGTGCCAATTACTGTTCCAGTTCCGGTCCCTGTACCCGTTATTGTTCCAGTTCCGGTTCCTGTGCCAGTTGCTGTGCCTGGGTTGTAAATTGTTCCCCCTCCTAAATTAAAATCCGATAGTGCGTCTAGTGTCATTGATTGGGATAACGATGATATTCTACGATGGATTGTATTTCAGATGCGCTGACAGGTGTAACTAACGTGTATGCTACGTATAATTCTATTAAAGAACATCCATACATTGAGAGATCTTGGCGATCATCGACATAAGTACCTACAACCATTATTGAGAATTGGATTGCTAGATCAACTCTCACCGTTTGATAAATAGGCCGACATTATGTCAATCATAAAAATACAATGGAAAATATTATAAAATAATGTTTATACAAATTAATAATTATATTAGTTTTGTTACCTGCAGTGCTCTATATTCCATACTCTCTCTCATCGATTTTTAAATGTCCTATAGTAGCGTACGAAACAGTGGATGGCCCTACGACACAGAGGATGTACCTACCACACCCACACGTCTTCCAGCAGTTTGCGTGTACCCACGGCTGGTACTTGGGATCTGAGCAAATAGCGCTGCCATAGGCCACACAGTTCGTGACCTTGTCTACACAGGTCTGACCTGAAATACATAAAGCAATGCCAGGCTGACAGTGTCTGTTTCACCGCTGAGCAAAGTGGTCTAAAAGTAGTTCTAAAAGTAGTTCCAGATTGTGTATGGTCAGGGGAAGTCCTAGCTGCAGAACTGTAGCTATAAGATGCCCCGTTTACTATTTTGCTATCTATTCTGGCACCCTATCTTATAGCTACAGTTCTGCATCTAGGGAAGTCCATGCCATTATAACAAGTCTAGCTCTTATGGTCAGCAGGGAAGAGCTAGTAAAATGTAACTGGTAGATAGATCTATATAACTGACACAGGCATGCATCATTAGCTGCGGTACCTATTTATCTCTATTTGTGCCATAGTTACTACGTTTACAGCTTTTATTGGCACCGTAGTCTAGATAGTTAATGGGGAACAATATGTACGGAACCGCAGCTTATTATGCGATTTACCTGTGATACTTCCAGTTCCGGTTCCAGTTCCTGTTCCTGTTCCAGTTCCTGTTCCTGTTCCAGTTCCGGTTATTGTTCCAGTTCCAGTTATTGTTCCAGTTCCAGTTCCGGTTATTGTTCCAGTTCCAGTTCCGGTTATTGTTCCAGTTCCGGTTATTGTTCCAGTTCCAGTTCCAGTTCCAATACTACCTGCATTGGTTACGGACGAAATTATAATAAGGCTTATTTATGTACAGGTATAATTAATGAACTAGTGCAAGCATAGAAAAACAAATAAACATATAAACAAATAAACTTTGACATAGTTGATTAATTGACCACTGGAATTCAATATCCATGTTGACTAGTTAATGTTCATGTAAATAATCAATTGGATCTTTTTACGATACCATGCAGCATATACTAGTCATAACATTCTGGCGAACTCACATTTCTTACAGTAGAGAGGACATTTGTCCATAACCCACGTGGCCAACTTGGGATCGGTGCAGGTTGAGGGTGAATAGTCTTTGCAGTTTGTTATCTTGTCTGCACAAATTGCTAACAAATCGAACAGAATAATAGCCATAATAACAACAACCTAATAATAAGAAGAAGGAGGAGGAGGAGGAGGAGGAGGAGAAGAAGAAAGACAATAAAAAGAAGAAGAGGAAGAAGAAGAAGAAGAAGAATTGTTCATATATAGGCCCTACTAGTATTTATATTTGCATAGAGTCATTTCCATGTAGCTGCTCAAAGGGCATAAACAAATACTGTTGGTGTTTGTAATCACAAAGCCATGTAGCCTACTTATTTAAGTCAATGGTTTCCTGTTGACTTTTGTGGCTACTCATGTTATGTATAATTATGTAGATGTGTTGTCTTTTGTTAAGAAAACTGATTATAAGAGGAGAATAAGCATGTATACCTCCAGAGTTTGTTCCCGTTCCAGTAAATGTTCCAGTTCCTGTTCCTGTTCCTATTATTGTTCCAGTTCCTGTTCCAGTTCCTGTTCCGGTCATTGTCCCTGTTCCTGTTCCAATAAAGATCCCACCACCTGCGAACAAACGAACAATACAACTTATTTACATGCACTTGCATGGCGCCATTTACTTCAACGATGTTTTTCATCATAGAAAAATGTATCCTACTATATGAATAATTTATCTAGCTATTATTTTGAATGGGCAAAGAACCCACGACGTTTGGTATTGTGTCTTGCCTATACAATCAGACAATCATCCTCTGAAACAATGCCCAATGCTTCATTTCAGCGGCGGATGTAGCGTAGGCAATCTGATATTAATCACGTCATCGCAACAGGAAATCGTTTGCAAAGTCGATATATTACTAGTATTAGTATTTGCACAATTACATATATCATTATTATTATTATTATTATTATTATTATTATTATTATTATTATTATTATTATTATTATTATTATTATTAGTTTCACACTTACATTTATTGCAAGAGAGGGCGCATTTATTTTGCACCCACGTCTGGAATTTGGCGTCGGTACAAACGTCTGTGCCGTAGTCCTTGCAGTTGCTGATAGCATCCTTGCACCCCGCTGTGACACACATGTAATATAATTAGTATGTTGGAATTAAAGGCATACTTGTAATCACAGTTTCTTTACATATTTCATGGTCAAACGTATTTTACCTGATCTCATCCTTGCACGTCACTGTGTCACATACTATATCTTAGTATATATGTGGACTACTATAATATAACGGCTTTTGAAATATAAAAACAACAAAAAGTATAATGTTATTTCAATAATGTTATGCGTTGTCCAAATTTAGTGAATTATAAAACTACAGGCATCATGCAATTTAATTGATGAAAGAAGAACAGTTCAGAACATTCCTGGTTTCTATGTAATTGTGTTGATTTTAAATTATTTAAATAATTTGTAATTTAAGTATTGGAAATGTTGACTCGATGTTAAAAATGTGTATTATAACAACATACCGGAGCCTGTTCCTGTTCCGGTCATAGTTCCTGTTCCTGTTCCGGTCATAGTTCCTGTTCCTGTTCCGGTCATAGTTCCTGTTCCTGTTCCCGTAATAGTTCCTGTTCCTGTTCCGGTCATAGTTCCTGTTCCTGTTCCAATAATATATCAAAACATATGTGTGTGGCCCAGGTACATCAATGCATATGTGTATGGCCAGGTATGTGTGTGGCCCAGGTATATCAATACATATGTGTGTGGCCCAGGTATATCAATGCATATGTGTATGGCCAGGTATGTGTGTGGCCCAGGTATATCAATACATGTGTGTGGCCCAGGTATATCAATACATGTGTGTGGCCCAGGTATATCAATACATATGTGTGTGGCCCAGGTATATCAATACATATGTGTGTGGCCCAGATATGTGTGTGGCCCATGCAGGTATATCAATACATATGTTTGTGGCCCAGGTATATCAATACATGTGTGTGTGTGTGTGTGTGTGTGTGTGTGTGTGTGTGTGTGTGTGTGTGTGTGTGTGTGTGAGTGAGTGAGTGAGTGAGAGAGAGAGAGAGAGAGAGAGAGAGAGAGAGAGAGAGAGAGAGAGAGAGAGAGAGAG
>JAUTBZ010122942.1:0-15737 GCA_032361785.1 Lepetodrilus galriftensis
GCGGAAAATCCCATTGTCTTGCCACCCACAATGCTGTATGACGTATTGATTGACGTCACATGCAAGGTCTCAATTGTGTAGCAGAATATATGCGTCCAAACTTGCATTTTTTGCGTATGGAACGCAGGATTGCGCATTCGGAGAAACCCTGGGCCTATGTTTTGCTGGTCACTTTGCCATGATGATGATAAGTTATATGTATTACTTGCAGTCTAGCACCATTGATGCATGTATATTATGGCAGAGAGCAAGTTATATTTAAGAAAACTACATGTTATTTTCTTAGTTGTGTGACCTAGACTAGAGATGTCAGGAGCCCCACCCCCACCTTACCCTGGCGGTCCAGGTCCAGCCTACCCAGTGGATTCCAAGGGACCACCCCCACCCGGTATGCCAGGTATGTATTCAGACTAACAGTGTAGCATTGTCCAGACTCTGTGCTCAGTACTCAAAGCAGGTGACAGAATAGTGAGAATACCCAATTAAAAATAATTGCAGTAAGTAAAAGAAACTCAAATAAAATATTGAATATCCAATTGTAGTAAAATCATTAGGGTAAATTCTAAATTATTCTTGAGTAGTGCTGAAACGGGTACTCGAGTACGGGTCGGGTACATGTACTACTCGAGTAGTAAATTGATACTCGAGTACTCAAGAGTTCCCTACTGTAATGAACAATGGCGGACATTTTATTTTAAAATTAGTTTGCTTTTCGAAAGCGTTATAATATAGGTGCTAAATACGACCGAAAAAGTAGGGAAATCGCTTATTTGGCCGTTTCAGTTTTAAACAAAATTCGGGAGAGCATGATACTGCCTTACTAGTTAGCTCAACATAGTACTCGAGTACCAAATGTCTTGCCCGTTTCAGCCCTATTCTTGAGTATATCGTACATTTTCAATCAATAGAAGAGGAATATCATTCTGTCCCATTGAAAATACATGCAGTGCTGGATTAGACACAAGCAAGTTGCTCTTTGGGGCACCTCTGGTTGCCTCCATCAGGGAGAAGATTAAAAGATGGTGCCAGGATGCCACGTGTTATTCTGTGAATTAATACCTGTTTAGTAGACGTATGGCTAAAATAATCTAACTGACTGAAATACTGCAACACAGAACAGAGTTTATTCTCATGAAAAAACATCGACACAAATGGGTGAAAGATTCCTGCAGCAACGTTAGCCCTCTCCTTGCTGGATTAGGCAAAAGCAATGCTCATTAGGGTATCTCCGGTTGCCTTCAGCAGGGAGAGAGTTAAACTCCATATAGATTCATTCACTCACTCATGAAAAATAACGTAATGTGATATAATGAGAAAACACTACATACTGTAAATCATGTAATTAACGCGAGCAGAATATTAATGCGAAAAATGCCGCTGCCGTATTGTCGCATTTAATTGCTGCGCGTTAAAGGTAAGACTGGTGAACAAATATGAATGGAGACATATGGCCGTTCGCATTTTATTGGTGTCGCATTTACATCCAAAATCTAGCGGTCGCATTAAATTAGTGATGCGTTAATTTCGTGATTTACAGTATATAGAAATAACAATCGAAGGAATTAGCAAGGGGTCAGTCATGCAAGCAGTTATCTGGAGCATTGCTTACTGGAGACTAACTGGAGTATAGAGGTGTCCTCTTATTTGGCAATTATGGTCATTAATGTAGTGACATTCTCACTTCATAACACTAAAATAACACTCCCAGTTGGATTAGGCCCAGGAACTTTTCTTTAGGGCATAATTGGTTGCCTCCAGGACTATGCCCCTGATAAATGTACATGTACTGTACTTTCATGAATGATGTCCATGTATGCATGCATCCAATTTTGATACCTTTCAAACATGTCTAATCAGTAGGGCAGCAGGGCTGGCTAAATATATCGATAATCGCAATTATCGTTGATGGAACTACATGTTTCAATGATTATCAATATGGGAAATGTGGTATCGATAACTATATTTAAGTGTACTTGTAACACACTTGTTGTCAATGCCAAAGCAGCAGATCGTCTGTGTATTAGGTACATTTTTCTTCATAGGAATATTTAATAATAATATTTGTACAGCAGTGATTTCAACATAAATTTTAAGATAGAACATGTCGGCAGAATGAATATTTTTATCTTCTGCATATAGCAATCTTGTTTGTCCGATATTTATTGATGATTGATAGTTACTTAGCGATTATCGATATGCCATAGTTTGATAGTGGTATCTAATCAGTGAAATCTCTTCCAGCTCAATATCCCCCCGGTCCTCCGCCACCACAACCAGGTTATCCAGGTGAGTTCATTACACTAACAATAAACACAGAAATCTTATACAAATTGCAAATTAATTCAAATTAAAGGCATACTATCACAGATAGTTATGCTTGTTTTGGACTAGTTCTTAGCTACAAATGCAAAATACATTCACTTGACATACATAAAAAAGTGTTTGTACTTCCAAAAACCTTTCCACCGCTGCTTGGTAGACAAATATCTAGTGCAACCACCTGTAGTCTACTGATACTAGACAACCTGAATATGGTCGTGTTGTTATTTGCTCCAAGGAGTCAGGCCCAACTGCTTATTGAATTAATGCTCATATTCGATTATCTACATGTCGTAGCCTTCCTTTGAAGCTCTCTGAATTGATAACTGAAACAAACTAGTATTTATCATTTCAGACTCCGTTAAGATTCCATTTATTCATTATTTTATTATCTTTTAATATTTTTCATGTAATAGATAATTTATTAAGAGTATACATGTATATCTACAAAAGATGTATCTGCAAGCTGCACATATGTACATGACATGTACATCTACAACAAGACAAACAGATATTTTATGAACCGTGTTGTAAGAAATGTTTGTTCTCTTCTTTTACAGGGCAGCCTGGATATCCACCACCACAAAGTCAGTTTCAACTTTTACTTTGCATACATGTGTTAATCATCAAGTTTATATTATCATCGTATTTTCTTTGATGATGCTTATGTGATATTATGCTAGTTGGTGAACAGGTCTGTTATTAGACCATTATCTAGTCTGTGTCACACCTTGTTCTCACCCACATACTTCTATTCAAAATATTATTACCCTAGAGCAGATATAACTTAGCAATTTCAGCTGCTCCTATCATATAAATATAATACCAATATATATAATTTATTTTTGATCTACCAGTATTTACTTTCACCATCTGAGACTATGAATAGTCTAGTGTACCTTGTGCAAAGACTGATTAATGATGGGTGATTTTCACTTTTTCAAGAGACAAATTTGTGTTAGTTTTCTCGTAACCTGCATAGCTCAGGTGGTAGAGTGTAGGATTCACAGTCAGTAAGAATGAGTTCAATCCTGACTGATGTCGAGATATTTTATGACGTGTAAATAATGTCTGTTTGAAGAGTACAACTACAAGTCGCAAACTGTGCAATACTTCGACACCTGACAATACTTTGATATTATTCTAGTTTTTGACAGATTTCCTACGCTATATTCTAATGAGTCTCACAACTCTCCATTATTGAGACTGATAGGTAATGTACAAATATACAATTGTATTTGATATTGTATTTTTACCATATATATAAGATATAACTGGTTTGGTTTTTCAGTGCAACCTGGATATCCACCCCAACCAGGTCGGTTTTAATCATTTTCAATTATTTTATAGCTTGGACTCTAAATATATATTTTTACTGACTGCATTCCTTTTCTCTCTTTTTCATTGTTTCTGAAGTATTTAGATTGTCATTTCTGCCTGGATATCTCCAACATTGGCAATGTGGCACTGTGGTCTCTATACCTTTAAAAGATACGTTTAGGACTTTTAATTACAGTATTATGAGTATAACCATTAACGTGGTATGAAGTATATCACTGCTAAAAGCTGCAGTGTACGGATCGTTTGTTATGTATTGAAATATGACAGATGCGATGCATGAAGATTGCCCTAGTCTTGAAACAATTAGCAGCCCAATATTATATATTCTTAATTCACAGGTCATCCATATGGAGCACCAGGTTTGTGAAGTAGCTGCATGAACTATGTGTTAGAGTTTATGAGAATGGATGTCATGAATTGTGTTGATCGTGTTGATATTAGTCAGACCGTAATTGCCCTAATAACTCGAAGAAGAGAGAGAAAAAATAACAAAATTGTAGCCCTTTGAATTATTAGAAAATGATGAAAATTGAAAATGATCAGTATTTGTATATGGTACAACCAAGTTTGAAATTAAAGTAGAAAAATTGGTCATGTTTGTACAGGGTTTCACCGATTGCGCAATCCTGCGTCCCATACGCAAAAATTGTTGTTTGGATGCACTTTATTAATACAAATTGTTGATAAGTATATAAACATGCGTCCCCAAGACTCTCAAAAATTGAAACCTACCGGTAAGTGGAACCCTGTTTGTATTATTAGGGTCAGATCTTTTTTTCTTGTTTGGCTATTCATTTAGGTGTTCGAACTAGTTAGAGGGTTCTAATTATTAGGATGATTACGGTTAACCAAAGTTGCATTATATATGCATTTAACCTTTTTCCTGCAGGAGGCAACTATTTATGTCATGTGCTTTGTTGGATTCAGCACAATTGCTGTTCTTTAGGGCATCTGGTTGCCTTCAGCAGGGAGATAGTTAAAATTGTTGTTCTGTTTTTTTTTATTTCAATACTTCTATGTTGTGTTTGTATTGTTGGTATGTCATACCTTTGTTTATTCCCAATCTAGAATAACCTACCTTGTAAAAAGAATAGTTATTAGTTGATGGGAAATATCCCGATATCTAATGAATGTTTGTGAAAATGCATGCTCAAAAACTACCATGCTGAGATGGTACGACCTTTTTAACCCAGTGTTGTGTCAATACTGTCATGCTTGTTGTTGTCATTGATGTCTGTTGTGGATCTCCACATCTGGTGGAAAACAAGTAGATTCTATTCATCAGTTACACTGGTAGTGAAGTTATTTTTAAATTGGAGGCAAGCATAATTAAGGAATTTTGTATTTAACAGCATGGTGCACTGAAATTATAATCGTTGTTTTCTCCAATGCAGCAAATGCCAAATTGGATTTCTTTTTGGGTCTGAATTCTGTAATTCATTAAACTCTGAAAACACGGAAACATATCATTATCTATTAATAAATATGCATAATAGTATTTATCTGTGCGAAATAATTAGTATAATTAATTATTGTGGGGAAAATCGATTAACATCATGTATTATTTCAGTGCTCGTGTTGACTATTCATAATGTCTATGATACTGATACTTTTCCCAATATATTATGAAATTACTAGGGTAATGAATGAATGTAGAAATGTTAATAGAACAGCTTGATCGTAGGGAGATGTTTTCCTGTATGGTATGTTGCTCAATATCTAGCATAATGATTCATTATATCACTTTACTATGTCATTATAGGCTGGTACACGGTAATAGCTTTGACCTTCATTTCACTATAGCTTGCAGTCGTGTAACATAACAAGTCATAATATTACCATCACTAGCTTCCTATGCCTTGTTCCAGGATGTATTACTGAATATTGTCACGTTTATGGCTGTTGATAGTGTCATAGTATTATATGTATAAGTTGAAGTTGCAAGATCATCTTTATCTTTATATAGTATAGCACCATGATCATGTCATCCTCGTACCCTATGGTGTACTAGTACTTAATAAATGGCTCACTCCATGTTGTACCCCTGGCACACATCTAGAGGGAAACTCGTGCAAACATATAACCAATTACCGGTAAATCATTTTCCCGATGAATTTGGCGTAAAAATCCATCTACCCGGTAATGAAATACATTTTATCATTGTTCTATTTATAGCTCCTAAACTGTTTTCACAAGTTTCTCTGATGACGTGTGCCAAGGGTGCCACTTGAAGTGAGTCCTGAATGGAATTAAGAATCCCTGGGATGCGAGGATGTGATCATGTGTATAGCGTGGAATAGATGCAGTATAAATGTGCATGAAGAAGCATTTTGTATGCAACTTGTTTTGTTGTCCTACTAACCAAGTTCACCAATTATTACTCATCTTGGAACACTTGGGACATATTATTTCATAACTGAATTAAACGTAAACCTATGATTGATTGTGAATATAATTATACCTATAATGTACGATGTAGCAAGCTATGCAGATAGTAGACCAAAGGCCCCGGGTTCAAATCTCGTCATGAAAGTTACCTTTCCATCGCGATATTGATTATGATAGGATGTGCTGTCTATACCGTGGCAATGCAGATGGCATCCTTGGTGCTCGTATATGTCCTGCAGATGTTGCAGGTTTCCTCCTGCCAACTGACAATCTGTGATATACTAGTAAGTAAAAGAATCATGAAATTGGCTTTGTACCACAATTTATTTTGAAAAGGGGAAAAAAGGAAAAAGTTGACTATACTTATAATAGAGCACTGCTTGTGATTAATCCAGCAGTGAAACATTTTTTAGTTTTGAATTGGGATTTATACCTACTTTCAAGATTGTACTTCTCATATCACGGCTTGTCAGTTTACGACAGGAGGAAACCTGCACCAACCATAGTGTTGAGTGTTGCAGTAAACCTGTCGGCACTGTGACAGTAAACACAGCACATCCTACCATGCTTCATGCAGGCATGTCAATTTTCTATGTATCTGAGGTCGATTTATTTTCTCTGGACATGGTTTGGTGTCTGCAGACCCCAGGCTCATCTTCTGCAGAAATCACAATTGTCTACTGCCATGAAAGGGATGGAAAATTACCGTTAAAACTTACTAGCCCGAATAGAGATATAAATAAGAAAGGTTTACAAAAAAACATGAATTCGTAGTAGCTCTTGTGATACCTTTTAGCATATTTGTTTCAAACACTCTACCAACCCTATAGTGATGAAATTAGCCAATGACCAAACACCCATGATGATACGAACACCCTCATTGGCTAATGTCATCACGCGACTGTCACCCTAGGGTAGGTCGACTGTTGAATCGAATACGCTTGTTAGCATTGGGAGAAATGGCCCAGCTACCAGGTGTTAATTTCCATCCCTGCCCAATGCCTGTTCATGATAGAATAGCATAATTATGATATAATTTGTTTCGACATTGATGAAGAAAGTGTATCGAGTTTGTCATGATTCCTGCTATGATCAGATAATATATTTACAACTATTTGTTAATGTCTTTTTGTTGCAGCTCAGCCCATGTATGGCCCCCCAGGTGTGTAGAATAGTATGAGGATGGTCTTACCAGAATTGCCTTCACTAAATTGAGAACATCACTGTTAGTGTAGAGTTGACTATTAGTTGACTGATCTTACTTTGCAACACTAACATCAGTTTTTAATTATTTATTAATTTTATTTTAAAAATTTTTATTTTATATTTCCGTATTGATATTATATTTTGAATTCGGACATTCTTTTGGTGTTTTTCATTCATAATGAAGTTGCATTCTTTTTCCAATTTTTAAGTCATGGGAATAGTTGGAATTAGTATTAGCAACCAGCAAACTAATTGGTCAACACATGGCTGCTAACGATGCAGTGTTAAAGGCATAATATCACTGTCTGCCACAGATTAACTTGTCGTTTTGGACCGAATTAGAGTTAAACATGCAAAGTACATGCTCTTAGCATGCACATCATAGCTATTGTACCTCCAAATATATTTTTACCGCTGTAGGATAGGTAAAATTCCATTGCAGTTTACCCTAGCTCGGTCAATCATCTGTGATATTATGCCTTTAAGCGCACTTGGCGTATTGCTATTTGCATGATTAGCATTAGCTAAGGCTTTATGTTCACATTGTTTATGTTGAAGGTTCACTCCGTTGTTGAGAATTAAGGGCATTATAATCACAGATATTGATGTTTGTTTTGGACTAGATCTTGGCTACAAAATCTAAGTACATTTACTTGGTATGCATATGAACACTTTTGTACTTCCAAATATCTTATATTAGGTGAAATAAGTAACTACTTTATAGCATAACTATTTGTGATTATATGCTTTTTATTAAATTAATAGGAATATGTTGAGGACTTGTTGATGTTGTTCATATTGTAGGAAGTATGGACTGTAGAGTTGTGCTGGTACATGTATATCAAATGTTCATGTGCTGCTAGTGTACACATTGTTGTGCTCATAGGAGCCTCACTTATATTTAACCAAGCCATTTTCCCAGAAAGTAATTTGTGGATGACATTTTGGAAGGCGATTTGGTTTTAGTTACATGGTCATAATTGGTGTGACATTTCAGATTTATAATATAGGAATTTGCACACTTAGTGATAATTTTACAGGTTTAGTAGATCATTATTAGATGATCTACTGACTAGTATATTCATTTCAGGATATAATCACGGCCACTATTTTTGTTACATATTTCAAACTTTGTATCGTTCTCATTGATTCTCAACTTTCTTGTTTTCAAAATCATCAAGTTGTATCATTGTTATAAATAATGATTGGTGCTGTTGTCAGCAGTGGACTGACATCAGGAAATATACCGGTAGTCAATCAGCTGTGGACATTGTTGTCAGCAGTGGACTGACATCATGAAATATACCGGTAGTCAGTCAGCTGTAGACATTGTTCCATAGTAGAAATATTCCTGCTGTGACGTAAAACAACAACTCACTCGCTCACCCAGTCAATAAACTGCAGTTTTATATAGTAATCTCGGACATGACACGGTTGCAAGCTCACCAGTGAAAACTAACATCGGAACAGTAAAGCACTCGCATTATTAATATTACACTATTTATAGAATCTGCATCATTCTCATTCTACACGTGTGGCTTACTGTAAATTCTGCATCATTCATCATAGATCTGTATCATTCTCAATCTATACATTGTGTGGCTGACTGACCATGCTGAAAGAGTAAATTCTGCATTATTCATCATAGATCAGCTTCAGAAAACATGTCTGACATGTGCATGATGAAGGGTTAGAACTTAGCTTTAAAACGTACTCGTCAGAATAATGATATAATTAACAAAACATGAAATTTTTACTAGCCCGTGGGGTACCTTTAACATTAGGAGAAATGGATCGGGCCGCCGGGCGAGTGGGAACTTCTATCCCTGATGATGTTGCAGATTCTATGTTTATATTTTGTGAAGCTGATTTATGGTGAATGATGCAGCATTTACATGTTCAGTCACTAGCTCTATGACTATGTAGAATAATGCAGATTATCTGTGGAGTGGATGCATATGATATCAGTTTTCATTAGTGGCCCTGAGTTGCACATAGCAGCTGAATCAGTTTGTCACTTCCGCACTCACTAGCTGATGGCGTCATATCAACAATTCATCATGTATTAGTATCACTGATGGCTACGTTTTTATTCCCGCTTTCTGTTCACTTTGTAAAATCAAGATGGCTTATCACATTGCACAAGATATTGTTCTGTCTTGCATGTGAATTTTTAATACGAAATGTTGCCTAGCGATAGCTTTTTAACTTTAATGCATGGCAGGAGTTTCACGAAAGGATCATACTGTAGTCCAAGCATAAATCATTGCACACACCATGCTTTTACAATAGCAGGAAATGACGTACCTGGGGTGTGTTCAAGATGCACTACTATATTTGGTACACTAGTAGAAAATTAACAGGAAATCGGTCTGTGCATGCATTCAGTCCATTCGCTACATGCTTTGGGTTTTCCTACAAAACACTACCCACCCATACCCTTAGTGAAAAGTAGTACATGTGCTAGCTGAACGGCTTCTGTAGCACTACATAGTACTATGTATTGGATCTTGAACACACCCCTGATATATTTCAGTTGACACCCACACTACGTGTACAACCCTTTCATGAAACGCAGACATTGAGTATAGTATTTCAAGTTAATACAATATTGTGTAATGCAAATGATTTTCACCCAGGCTTACAAGGTCAAGGGCATGGCATTATTACTTTATACCAATCTGTAGCCAATTGCTGTTTTTGTTATTGACTATTTATAAGTGTATTTGAACTAATATATAAACATAATATTATCTTTTCCTCCTCAGGATGTAGTGCATCCAAGCAACTTTTGACCGCATTCTGCGTCACCTACAGCTATTTGGATTGCTTCTTATTTTGTTTTAATTCTCCCGATACAGTTGTCTCCCCTTTTGTATATTAATATATATGGTAATCGGTGCACTACATAGTGTGGATGGCTTACAGTAACGTTGCCTGTGTTCTGTTTCCAGGCCAGCCTGGCTACGGTCCTCCGCCCCCCGGTGTCCACGGACAGACCAGCACCACAGTGGTGGTCCAGCAGCCCACGTTCGCTGTGGTGCAGCAGTTCCGCGAGTCTCCGGTGCAGACCCAGTGCCCCCACTGCGCCGCCCAGATCGTCACCGGCACCAACTACGAGACCGGCACCTTCACCTGGGTCATCTGCCTCATTCTGTGCCTTGTCGGGTAAGTCATCCTATGGCTTGTTGGGTAGGTCATCTTGTGGTGTAAGTCATCCTGCTGCTTGTCTGATAAGTCATCCTGTGCATTGTGGGGTATGTCATCCTGTACCTTGTCGGGTAAATCATCTTATGGGGTAAGTCATCCTGCAGCTTACTAGTATAAGTTATTGGTTAATGATTCCGTATCAAACTGCTGTGGTAACTAAAATTACCCTCTGATTTTCCAACAGGTGTGACTTTGGCTGTTGTCTGATTCCATTCTGCGTGGATGGTTGCAAGGACGTGATACACACCTGTCCCAACTGCAAGGCCATGGTGGCCCGTTGGAGCCGAATGTAAGAGCATGTCACCATGGTGACACCAAGGTCCACCTGTCACCATAGTGATGCTGAAATCTTCACCATGGCAACACAGACTCCACTTGTCACCATAGTGATGCTGAAAACCTCACCATGGCGACAAGGACTTCACCGGTTACCATAGTGATGCTGAAAACTTCACCATGGCGACACAGACCACCTGTCACCATGGCAATGCAGAGAACTTCACCATGGTGACGTGAGAAACCCCTGTCACCATGACGATGCCGAGATCTACACCTGTCACCATGGCGATGTCTGGAACTTCACCTTTTACCATGGCAACAGCAGACGATTACCCTGTTCAAGACATTTACCAGATGCCCGTACAAATCATTAAACTTACTACTTGGTACAAGTGATTCTTGCAGCCACCTTGTTTCCAGATTACATGTAAAGGTCCTGTTATGGTCTATAGATGTAAAAATATGTGCTGTTTTCTATCAGTTTAACATTGAAGAGTGTCCAGTTGGCATTATCAGATCTGGGACTGATATTACATTTTGTATATCTGTATATTGGATAGATGTGTTGGCCTTTCAGGGTGTTGACAGTCAAACAAACTTCATTAATTTGAACTTTGATAACATAATAGTTTTCAAAAATATATCCACTGACAACTTAAAAATTAAATCCTCATAAAATGTAACCTGAAGAGTCCATATTTTTAATTACTATAATCATGATAACCATCTTCAAATTAATGATGTTTGACTATAAATAGACAATTTTTTTTTTTTAAATAAGACATGGCCATTGATCGTTTGATCATGGTCACTTGTATGTGTGTTTTAATAGACAATCTGAAGGAGATATTGTATTACTGTTATTTTATGTAATTCCTCTGTCCATGTGTAAGCATGTCTATTTGTTGTCTATGTTTACACATTGTAGACATTTCATTGTTCACTGTCCAGCATGTACCTTTAAAAATATAATGTCTCATTTTATGGTTAGTTTTTGGAAAATCAAATTACATGTAAGGTATTAATGAGTGGTAGGCAATTCACTTACACTATTGGCATGTTTTCTCTTACAACTACAAGCCATGTTACAGAGGTTCTTTTGACTGATGTAATACGTACAGCAAGCGGTAATGTTAATTATAAGAGTTGTTTTGAAATGTTAACCTACAAGGACTAACTACATGTCTTCTTTTCTTATATAATACCTTTGCATTCCAACTACAAAACATACTAATGTCAATACTACTGCTGCTATAGGTACAGCTGAAATAGACGTGTCCCATTGTATCATAGTCCCTAAGTCTTTAAAGCATACAATCACGGTTTGTTGATATATTTTAGGTCAAATATATATTTATTTTTTGTATATATGATTTTTCTACGCAAGTATATTGGGCTGATATCAGACTGCACTGTACTTGTGTAGACATATCAAATATACATATTTTCAGGTAAAATATGTTTGACCATTAAACATGTCAATAAACTGTGATTGTATGTCTTTAACTAACTATTGTATTAACTCTCTACCTGCTAAAGGCAACGATATATTGTTGTCATATATATTGCAGTTTTTGTGATCAATATAATTCTTTTTTAATGTTTTTTTTAAAAATCATTGCAATTTTATCTGTACATGTTTGTTATAACCCGTTCAAGTAATGCACCAATGTATTCTGTAATGTCTATACTGGTCTATATGCATCTTACCTCCTTTTATAATCTGGTCTATTGTAGCATTGCATTTGTTTTATATTGATATATCTGTTTTAACCAATTATTCATTATGCATTTGGATGGTCTTTTAATATATTTCATCAAAGCAATTTGAAATAATTACACAAAATAATTTGCATTTAATCATAGATTTAATTTGTCTCCAAATTGCATTTAATTATAGATTTAATTTGGCTTCAAATTAATAAAAAGAAATATACAAGTATTTCAACCAGTCACTTCTTCCTCATATTATACTTGTTATCAATATTTGGCTATTTTAATTACCTAGTTAAAATGGGGTGAGGTGGCTAGTGATAGTGTTCCATGTTCAGAAATCATGTATTTCATTTGCATAATTTAGAATATTAACAATGTGTTCCACAACCTTTCTAGCTTTTTAACTGCTAAATTAGGAGGAAAATTGTGTCTTTTAAGATCATCAACAAAAGTGTGTAAATTGACATTTTTATCAATATACAGATTGTTGTTCAACTCTCCAAGAATAACGGTATATTTTGCTGTACTTTGTAATATTTTATTTGAATACTGAATTTGAGCAACTGGCTGAAAAGTTTGCAGAAACGGGATTGGGAAACTACCGGTATTTCACCAATGTTAGAAATTCACAATCACACAGTGGCCCGAACCATTTCTCCTAATGCTAAAGCTATCATACAGGCTAGTAGAAATTTCCTGTCTTGTTATTTATATATCATTATTCCGGCGAGTAATGTTTTAAAGTTAAGTTCCACCCTGTTTTACATGATCATACTTGTTGCCTTACATATATTAGTAAATGGTAATTGAAATCTGCTTAACTGTAACCTCTCGCTATATTTTCCATGTTTCTTTCTTTATTCATTATATTTTAACTGTTATAATCATAATAATCAGATTGTGTATGCAAATGTGTTTTTCATGTTGAACCTGATGAAACGTTATTTAATCTGTAAAAAAAATGTTTTTGATGACACTCTCAATCACAATAAGAACACTATTAACATTTTTCGTTAGTGTAATATGTTCAGTGACTTGATCAAGTTCCATGTTTTGTGTATTCCTGTATTGTATTGGCTTGCTCCTTTCTGTAACCCCAATTAACTAAGCCAAGAATAATGAGTCACAAGTCGAAGAATACATAACAATGATACTAGTTGCTCACGGTTTGTTACATACATTTTTTCCCCTGTCCTCTTAATTTTATTTTTACTTGTTTGTATCTGCTGCTTTTAATGTAAGATGTGTCTTTTTAGTGTTGAGGAAACTTTATGGATAATATTTTCCATTTGTTGATTTCAAGTTGTCCTTTGTAAGGTGATCAAATGCAAGAACTGAATGGTTTTCCTAAACTTGTCATTTACCATTTACAAGTATTCTTTTGAATGTTTTAAATGCATACAACACAATTATTTAGCTTAATTAGTGATCAAACAAATTAGTACACGAAAGTGTTTGGATATAATTTTTCTATGCAAAATTTAGGACAAATAAACCAGAAATAGTATGGTTATGAAAGTTTAAGGATTCAAGATATTATTTTTAAACTACCGGTAGTATGTCCACGCCCACTACAGACGTCAAACTACTGGTACTGCTAATGGATTGTCATAATATATTTTTTACATACAATGTAGTATCAATTGTTGAAAAGAATAAAAGATAATTTGCCAATACATTTGGATGCAGCCACTGTAACTTTAAACTATGAAACTAAATGGTGATAGTACCGTAATTACCCTAATAATTCAAACAGGAGAAAATAATTAATTTTATAACCATGATTCATTAGAAAAATATGAAAATTGAAAATGGTAGGTCTTCATATTATTGGGGACAACCTAATTAACGTACAAAATATGGTTTTAAATGAAACAGTAAATACATTTAAAATGTGTTTTTATTTTTTTCAAAACTTTTTTGAAAAGGAAATTGTTAAAATAATTAGAAAAAATCGTGATTTGAAAGTAAATTGGTCATGTTAATATTTTTAAAATCAGAAATGTTTTATTTTCGGCAATTAATTTAATTGTTCGAATTATTGGATGGTTGGAATTAGTAGGATAAGGATGGTATGCCAAGACATGCACTTTGTGTTCTTAGCTCAAATTATGATTACTAATAATCCAAATATATTATTGTATGTCTTCACACCACTGGAGGGTACGTATGTTAATTGCATGACTTTGGAACTACTTTCAAGTGGAAACCTCTATTTTGAATATTTATTTTAAAGTTAATACATTTTGATAAAGTCAAGAGGAATTAATCTGTGATAGTAGACATTCAAGTATAACCGGTAGTTTCTGTCACTTGCTTCAGTTTACTGTTTTGTATCCAATATTATCACTGATGAATAAAATGTAATTGCAAAATAATGTGTGGTGCTATTTCTTGTCATATTTCTAGTCCAAAATTGAATTTACACCCAGTCCATGAACAGGATCAAGTTTAAAACCAAGAACACTAGCGCAGTGACCACTATAATATATGCATGAGAACCTGAACTGTATAAGAAGTACCGTTACTGATTGGTAAGAAATCAGCTGTGCGTAGTATTTAAGAGATAAACACTTATTAATCAGTTTCCTAGAGGGAAGTTTGGTTAGAGAATACAGGAGATTGATGAAAACTATGCCACAGTTTGCTGGAATAAATATAGATATATTCAAACCATTGCACCAGATCATATAATGAATGCTTTTCTATTGCTGTTACAAAATATGCGCTTGAAATAATATCTTATCTTCGCTGCATACTATAATGATGTTGAACAGTACGACCTGTCGGGAGAGGCTGCAGTAAAAGGTACCGGACTGTGACAGTGTATTATATATATATATATATAGCAGTATTTCTCAGAATATTTTATGACCGCTTCTATTAAATACTAAACTATAAAAAGTAGCGAATGTTTGACCACGGCCGCGTCAAACCTAAAGACGTTTACAAAAATGGTAGTTGATGTCACCCTGCTTGGCGCTCAGCATAAAGGGAAGTTTACAGCAACGGGTGGTCCCTCAGAGTCACCTTACTGTGTCTGAGTGGGATATTCTTGTTAAAGTGACTCGTAGATCTACACCAAAATCAAAGTTGTAGAGCAGATCCTGTACCACATAGTGTGATTGATTCCTTCCAAATGACCTGCTATCGATAACTATGCTCATTTTTGTTAAGTACAACGGCGTATTTCGATGGGTTTGCATGGCATTTATGCCTGAAAGTTCGTATACTTGCTCTAAATATTATATATGACCAATAATAAAAATGGGCATAGG
>JAUTBZ010122953.1:0-15734 GCA_032361785.1 Lepetodrilus galriftensis
CTCTCTCTCTCTCTCTCTCTCTCTCTCTCTCTCTCACTCTCTCTCTCTCTCTCTCTCTCTCTCTCTCTCTCTCTCTCCCTCACTCGAAGCGACGTAAATGATTACATCAAACCAATCATTTGCAAACTAAATATATGGAATACTAACTTGGAATTGTGTATATATGCATGTATAGCCTACGGTAGAATGTTCACACATACGGCATCTCAAAACTCGTGTTTATCACAGCTTTGTGTAATAGCCCGCAGGTGACCCTGCAGGTGACAATGCAGTACAATGTAGTATCTTTAGGGGGTCGTAGGCTAATTATCTGCAGAATTTCTGCAAACTCAGTTTCTTTATATCCAGGGACATTGTTATACCTGAACTGCTTTATACACCACATTCACAGGCCGCGTTCTTCGTTCTATGCTGAATGTCGAAGAGTCGGTCGTCACGTGATTCCCTATTGCAAACAATCTTTGCAGACCACAGTAAAAGCTTCATGAATTGCTATTATTCTTCTAAATAACCTAAGAAAACTATATTGTCTGATAAATATAGGATCTCCTCATGTTTAAACTTTTTTATATACTAGTAGTTTTCCTACTCGTTGATAGAAGTTAAATAAATCATCGGCTAAGCCTAGGATTTTGGCTAGGTATAAATTAACATTAATAGCAAACGAAATGCGATAGAAATTCTCGATACATATATGTCGTATCTTTGACATTTGACTTCAAGCGCTGATATTATCAAGAGAAAGTATTGACCGTATCCCTGATCAATATGTTATATA
Organism: Lepetodrilus galriftensis; assembly: GCA_032361785.1. Lineage (NCBI taxonomy): Eukaryota > Metazoa > Mollusca > Gastropoda > Lepetellida > Lepetodrilidae > Lepetodrilus > Lepetodrilus galriftensis. The sequence goes on from JAUTBZ010122953.1 coordinate 779, forward strand.
ATATTACTTCTATAGCAGCTGCCCTGACCCTGTGTACAACATCGTAAACCCAATGGTTAGTCACTGCATTTATACCAGCTGCTTACAGCAAGAATGGTCGTACATACTTATTATGTTTACAGAAATCTGTTACCATCCATGACGAAATAAACTGCGTGTCTTTAACTTCCTGTTCAAAATGAAACCGTGGAGGCGCATTGTTTCTCTGCTCTCTCTCCGTATGACTGTATGACAACAATAGTCCGTCATTAGGAATGAGTCGCACCTGTAGGCTACTCTCTCAGTAACGGTTAATTGAGCACATTCATCGAGCGACCTTCACCCCCTCTGTTGTACGTGTGAGGGGTAGTGCCAGTGTACCCGCATCTGTGAGACCGGTTGGATTACTGGGACTATACCTGCAGAACCTACAAGTCTTCATACTACAGGTAAGATACCAATTTACACGTACGTTGATGCCGTCTGCATGTGTGTTAGTTGACATCAGGTATGGCTATGGAGGTACAGGTATATGGACAATACCGGTGATTCTCATTTGAGAAAGAGTGCTTGAACCTGTTCCCGTGTACCCGGGTACTCGAAATATTTGACAACTCGGAATCGCTCTAGAATTTCACACAATACAACCTGAACGCATGAAGGATTTCAGTAATCTTCAAATGTACTAGATCAGAACAGTACCTTTAGTCACTCGGCGTATGAGATACAATATATATTATACAAATTAACACTACAATCGCAGAAACTAATAACATTTAATTAAAAAAAGAAATAATAATAATAATGATTTAAAAACATAATAATATAAATAACAATTCACATGTATAGACAGTATTATTTCTGTGTATCTGAGGTGAGAGTAGAGCCTGTAATTGTGTCGTGAATGAAAGTTCACATGTTGCAATGTTTACCTTGATAGCCCTCACACACATTTCTTATCGTGCATGTTACATTTCTCAATCATGACATCAAAGTTATCTAAGTTAGAGTTGTATGTTTTCCCTTAATTGGTTATACTCATGTCTTGTCAGTTCAGGGCAGGAAGAAACTTGCAACATCAGTAACGCTGAATGTTGCAGTAAACCTGCAATACTGGCTGATACTGACAAGAAGGCTTTCCAGTTTCCATCTATACTAGATCTACAACTGCACGTTCTCTTACGCTCCCTGAGTGCATAGTTTTGCATGCCTGGTGCTGCCTGGTGTTACACGCACGTTATAAGGATGGCCCTTTACCATATACCTTCCAGTTACAGCACTTACACACGACTGGCTGCTTGAGTTAATCATGGACGTGTATGTAACTGTAACCCCAGTCGTGTACAAAATAGAAGCTTCACATTTATCTTATTCGTTATACCTTCTTAAGAATACTGTTATTGTTCTTTTCACACTTTTTATAATGTGATACAATCATGCAATTAGTATCATGTTTAGGAAGGACATATAACATTATTTAATTTGCGTGTTACTATTGTAAATAGATACGATACGCAGGAATCTCTCATAGGACAGCAATGCCGTGACCTCATGTTGTTCTTAATGTAGCTTTAGCTTATACACAGAGCCGTTGTAAAACAAAGTAAACTCAATGTAAAATTACTGTCGATATTTATTTTGAAGAATTTAATAACGCAACTTATTCAGTACACCAAGTACTAAACAAATATTTATTTACAATATAGACAAGCAAGTTAAATAATATTATATGTCCTTCCTAAACATGATACTACATGTATATGGACAAACTAATTCATTATATTATTACATTTAAAAAAAAGGGTGAACATAGCAATAACATTATTGTTAAGGTATAATGGCTACGATGAATGTGAATATTCTATTTTGTTGTACACGACGGGTATAATACTTTTTGACAATGGTTCAGGGTATAAGCTAAAGCTATAGTATGAAGGAAAGAATGAGGTCGTGGCATTGGAGTCAGCTGAGTGATTCCTCACTGCGTAATACCTTCTGAAGAAATATATTTCTCCGTGCCGTGGCTTTGTTATACTTCTATATAGGTTGCTACACACACCCAACTGATGATATATTATATGCATTTCACAATCTACCCCTAAGGATTCTCAATGAAACCGGTTGGGAATGTAAATCCGCAGTTCCGCCCTATAGAAGCCCCGGGGTGTACATTACATGGGGAACGCTTTAGCCAGGAGTCCACTGGAGGCTCCTAGCTGTGTGCACATGATACGGAGAGCAGGCCTATCTAAATGTAAATGGTCGCCTAAGCAACACTAACGACACCACTCTGTGTGCGTGGAATCTGTCTTGTGAAGATACCTGTCCACTAATACATTGACCTTGTGAAGATACCCGTCCATGCACTAATAAATTGACCTGCAATACAAAAATGTATGCCCAAAAGTGGTTTTAATAGAAACGTGCCAATTTATTTTGTTTACCCGTTTACGGATTAAGCAAATTGTATAAAAGAAAACCGGTTGTTTTCTTTCAATACATCTGTAATTATCAAAGTCCTAGTTTGGTTCAGTTCGCACCTCTCTCTGACTACGTCTACATGTATCGTGGCATACTTATTTATATTTATATATTATTCCATGTATATGTTCAAACGCTAGTCAAACTTATAAAATACGTGTTAATAATTATTAGAAATAACCCCTCGCTATTGTGTTGTTACCGGGAGCTCCAGAAAATCGTACTTTTGAATACAAACCTTTAACCCAACATTAGGCACGGCTTAAATTCGTGGAAATTCATCATATAAATATTTATTATATACTTAGCAGTAGGATAGTGAGAAATATTATTATTTTAGAGTGAAAATATATAGAGGATATTTCATGTGTCCAGTGAAATAGCATGTATCTCTCATCGAGTGACGTGGGAAATGAGATATTTTCACAAGTGGCGCAGCCACGAGTGAAAATATCGGTTTTCCCATGTCACGAGATGAGAGATACATGCTATTTCACGAGACACATGAAATATCCTATTTATTATATACTTTAATTATATAATTATCAGCAAAACTTTGAAAATAAAATTGTAAATTCTCCCAACCGAACAATGGATACTGACGTCATGACCTGTCAACTTGACGTGTCACAATAGATCATTGAACGTTTTAGAATAAAATGGTAACCCTAACGACGATCTAGCCTTCAATAGTTTTAACGACAAATAGCAGTTAAAACAGAATATAGTTAATTAATCGACAACTACAAACAACTGGTACAACTCTGGTACATCGAAAATGTTAAACGTAACATGCCACATTGCTCAAACAGTGTTAGGATAAAGTGAGGAAAGTGCCAGTCGGCATCGTGGCTCACAGCGGGTTCAGTAGTACCGGAAGTTGTTCTCATTCACTAGTGATGATAACACTGTTCTCGTCACTGCAGTGACGATATCACTTTTCTCAGAATGAGAAATCTCAGTCTTTCACTACTAAGTATATAATAAATTGTTTTACCTTTAAAGAAACCTAACCAGTTACTGGGCGTTTTTATTTAGAGGTGTCATGATTCACGAGGGATAGAGAGGTGAATCCTCACTATAGTACAATTACAACTTGTACCGACCTAAGTATCAATTCAGGTTTCAAACCCATATGGATTTCATTAACCTTTTCCCTCCCAAAGGCAACCAGAGATGCCATAAAGATCCTCCGATTGTGAGTACGTAATCCGCTTCATGTGAACACAACCAAGTGGTACATCGCCAGGGTATTGTTTCTCAAAGCTCATGCGTCTACCACGAGACCACAATCACTCTCGTAGCGGTATCTTATACATGGCGATCAGGGTACATCGTTTCCCCAGAGCTCTCGTATCTACAATGAGACCATAAGGACTCTCGTAGTGATCTGTCAGTGTTATACACGGTGATCGGGCACTTACAAGAGCGCTATGGTCGTATAGTGGACACGAGGGCTTCCAATAACGATACCCCAAACTTTAGTAGTAGGTTATGTTGTGACAGCGACTACTCTTAAAACACACATACACTCGGGTGATAGAATACTTCTAAGATAGGCCACTGTGACTGAGTATGTTTTGGCTCAGGCCCTCCCAAATACAAACCATTCAGAGTATGTATCCGTCTTATTTCGGAGACTTTCTAGTGTGTACTCTTGATACATGGGTGGTTCAAGCACAGGCGCTTGTCACAAATATTGGTTTCAGAATTGAGGCCTTGCATGTGACGTCACTCATGGCAAAACAATGGGATTCTTGACGTCACCAGATTATTTTCTGTTACTCAACATGGCGTCGTCAATGGAAACGATTGTTCTGTGCAAGGGAAAAGCCAAAGTTCACTGTTTCTAGACCACAACGTAAGCTTAGATATATATGGATCGACAACTAGACCACAACGTAAGCTTAGATATATATGGATCGACAACTAGACCACATAATTCTAACTTGTCCAAATATCGTGCTCGGGCGAGGAGTGATAGCCCGAGGGCGGACGGGTACTCGATTGTTTCAACGTTAAACGCCATGTCGTCTGCCACCCAGTATGGCATCGGCAATGCAACATTGTTCCGTGCAAGGCCTCAATTGAAAGAGATCTGACGTCATTAAAGGGCCCCCAAGTTGACAAGTTAGCTTATTTTCGTAAAACTGTAGTGTATCCGGGTTGGAATTTAACTTTAAAATGTACTCGCCCGATTTAATGATATAAATAACTAAACATGAAATGTATACTCGCCCGTAGGATAACATTACCTGAAATGGGTCGGGCGAGTGGGAACTTCTAACCCTGGTGTATGATGCCTAAATGTTGTAATCTTAGTCATTTTACATATTGTGTCAAGTTGTAACACTTTAGGTAGTGATCCTTTCTAGCTGTACTTTCTGTCCGAGACATGCGCAGTTACAAAGGATCAACACTGCACAGTGTAACTGCAGACAGAACAGCTAGAACAGTGTAACTACGCATGTCTCGGACAGAAAGTACTGTAAATCACGAAATTAATGTGTCACTAATTTAATGCAACCTCTAGATTTTAGACGTAAATGCGACACCAATAAAATGCGAATGGCCATGTCTCCATTCATGTTTGTTAACCAGTTTTACCTTTAATGCACAGCATTTAAATGCGACAATACGGTGGTCGCATTTTTCGCATTAATATTCTGCTCGCATTAATTTCATGATTTACAATTATGTTGTACTGCTATGATGAAGCTAGCAGCTGAAGTCTTGAACTCAGCTTTTGTGTGTATCAGTTTGGATTAAAAGTCCAAGTCTGAACTTATTTCCTGCCACATTTATTCAGGTTTACAATCTCAATTTTGAAATTTCACTGCTCTATCATTGTCTATAGGGTAGGTTCCTCCCCAGATCAATACCCACACTAGCGTGCAGTCACAGTGCTCAATAGTATACAAACTAATTTATTTATATTTTGACTCCAGATATATTGCATCACCTATTGGGCAGAGCCTTGGACTCAAACATCGAGAAGTGAAGAAAGCTCCACCGAATCCATACCTGGAAAAAGTCTTCGTTAATAATGCAACTCCAGATAAAACAGCCATTGAGGTTCGTACGAAGACAACCAACACAAATATTGTATCTTTGAAAACCAATTATGTTTCCAATCTATTAATTAATAACTGCAATTCCATTGATTAAAACTTGTGAGTTATCGTAGTTATTGGAATTGTAGCACTTCCCACAATTTTGGTCTTTTCAAAATCATAGAAGGGAGTGAGTTTCGACTAACTATGGTTGTAATTATTTACTGACTATGCATTGTCTGGCAATGTCATGAGCACTGGCAAACAAGAATCTGCTGTCCGGAAGTGGAAGTACTATGGCTGGGACAAATGTATAATACTTGGAAGACAACGTCAACTTTTGATGATTCGTGTTGTCACTGGTGACGTGGAAATAATTGTGTAAATATTACAATTTAAGTCAGTAATCGTGGAATATTTGAGAAAAGAATGTCTTGTGAAGTTGTTATTGTGACCTAAAGTGCTTATCTCAGAACAGGATAATGAATATTGAGCTCTTGATGTATGTGTACTGTTACAGTACATATATATGTGCAATGTTCGAAATAATGAAAATAACGAGGTGGTCATTCTCCATAGGTCCAATGTTAAGGTGGTAAAATCTGTAATTTTCAGGGGGTCACACAGATACCTTTAACATTGCAGATTTTCAAATGACCCCCGGACCCCCTATTAATTTGAACACTGTAGTACTGATGGGTGTACTGACAAGTGTACTGATAGTGTATTGATAGGTATACTGACAGATGTATTTACAGTTTATTGACAGGTGTACTGACAGGTGTACTGACAGATGTACTGACAGGTGTACTGACAGGTGTACTGACGTCTGCAATATACACACCTGGCCTCCGAAGTCCCAGGTTCGGAAGTGTACGGCTCCCTTAGAGCTTTCAATAGTGAGGTTGTTGATGTCTATCCCGACTGTGGACAGCGTCTCTTTGCTTGGCTGAGCGGGCTGTGGATTGTTGCCCACTCGGTCGTTCCAGTGCTGCAGAATGGTGCAGATTTTTAAATTGTGAATGAAAAAAACTGAAACATTCATGACATTGATTCACCATGGTATTTCATTGATACAACTTCTCCCTGCTGAAACATCAATCCAGGAGGAGAAATAACATTGATTGATTTGATTGAATTAATGCTTTACGTTGCAGCAGGAATATTTCACCCAAAGGCGATGACTAAATCATAACTAGTGAATATAGATAGGACAGGGTTGAAGTATATTTAGTCGGCGGAAGACTTCATTTCTTACCGTGGTCCTTTTCCACATTTTGCCTTCCTTGTTCAACCTGCGGAGGAGGGTAGTCTTTCCTATCTCGTGGGAGCCGACGATCATCAAGTTCATACAGTTATATACAGTTGACCTGAAACAAGATGTACATGTCTGCTAGCATCTTCCAGGTCTCCTCAGACCTAGGTTTTACTGTTGAATATTACATACCACTCAGGGATTCAAGTGAATCAAACAAAGGTTTACAACGATAGAAACTAACTTTAAAACTTACTAGCCTGAATAATGATACAAATAACAAATGTTATGAATTTCTACTAGTCCTTAGAATACCTTTAGCATCAAGGAAAAATGACCCGCTAGCAGGCTAATGTTAATTTTGATCCCTGGTTTAATATTTGAATTTGAAAGGACAATATTACAGTACCGTACTACTATTGTATGTCTACAATTTACATTCAGAATAAATAGAAACTTTAGTTGACGAGGTTCACAAACAAGATGAAAAGAAACCACAGTGGCTGGCAACATCTTGTAATGGGGAGATAACTCACTCCTCGAGGACTGACAGCAGGAAACCAATGATGTCCTTAGTTGGGAAGCGTGATGACTTGATCATATCCTGCATAGCGCCATCTAGAGGACAGTTCTCCAGCTCCAACTTCCACAGCCTCTTGAGGAGACCCAGCTTTGGTGGCAGCTGACAACAGCAGACGCATCACCGTTAGCAACAAGAAGAACATGGCTGTGTTCAGCTGACAATACATAAAACACACTACAATACAATACTTTTCTCTACATGTAGTGGTTCGCTGAACTGGTTAATAGGAAAATAGCAGGAAATTGGTTTGCACATGCATCCAGTCTATTCCCTTCCTACAAGAGAGGTTTTGCATCAGTTAGTGTGTACTATATGACTCGCCTGACGTGTAGTTTCCTGTTTATGACCGTGACCTGTGATGGTCAGAAACGGGAAACTACATAATTTATTGTTAAAAATGAATATATTGTTTGTTTATAGTAAATAGTAATCAGACCTCTAATTATTATTAGAAGATGACAACATCACTGAATCATTTATGACATGCATTCAGTTTACATCCCTTCAATAAAATGGACTAGCTCGAGCACTGTAATATGTGTGAAACGTACTTAATATTTTCTTGTGTAAGTGTTTGTGAAATTATGAACATAGCATTGTTTAATCATATTTTATCTATGCATTGTAGGTGATGAAGCCTTGGTAAACTAATAACAGATTAACACAACACTACAGTTGATTTTTTAATCTAATAGGTGAATGCATTCATGAACGTTTGTCAGCTTGACATTGAAAATGGCAGACACACACGATTTTGATCAAGTCTTGAAAACAAGTTTAGATTGCTCCTCTGTGCGAGAGGTCAGTATTGGGGAATAAAAAGTGTGCATCATACATGGGAAAGTACGGTACTAGATATGCAATAGTTGTAGAAAAACAGACAATTTCTCACCTCTTTAAGGCGATTACCGCGAAGTGACAGGACTTTGAGTTCGGCGAGTTCTCCAATGTCGGGCGTCAACCTCTCCAGAAGATTGTGACCCAAGTCCAGTTCAGACAGGTTTGGAAAGAGCAGACGGGTTTGAATCTCCTCACACTCCATGCTGAACGAAGAACCAAATTGAGATTCCTGGAACGGGAACCAAAGTAACGTCAAAGTGTTTGCATGAGGAGAACAGTATCTATATTATGTGAAAATAAATTTCTGGAGGCATTTTTGAATAGAAGCAGGTAAAAACATTTACTAGACAAATTTGGACATCACTTTGAACCCACTTATACATGAAGTCTGATTGAAGATTCTGTTTTTATCTTAAGGCCATAGTTACAGTAAATCATGAAATTTACGCAAGCAGAATATTAATGCAAAACATGCGACCGCCGTATTGTCGCATTTAATTGCTGCGCTTTAAAGGTAAGACTGATGAAAAAACATGAATGGAGACATGGCCGATCAAATTTTATTGGTGTCGCATTTACGTCTAAAATCTAGAGGTCGCATTAAATTAATGACGCATTAATTTCGTGATTTACAGTAATAATTTTATCTCTGGAATTGGAACAAATTTGAACCTAGCACCTTTTTCTCCCAAGTCCAGTGTTCTACTATTGCACTACCATTGCACTACTACCCACACCACCATCCACTAATTACGAATAATGTAAAAATGTCCTCTATGAATACCCAACACTACACATGGTATTGTTTGTTGAAGCTCTCATATCCACTATGAGACCATAGCGCTCTCGCATATTAGAGATCACTATGAGAGCCCTTATTGTCTTGTTGCAGATATGAAACCTTAGAGAAAGATGACCTGTAAGCTACTCACTGTGGAATCCATGGAATTGGCGGATGCTGTCCGGCTGGCCTTGGTGACGACGATGTCAGACAGATGGTTGTGGGACAGGTCGAGCTTCCTCAGCTGACTGAGCTGGGTGTGTCCGCGGTGTGAACAGGACGATGTGGACAGCAGCGCGGAGAAGCTGGTAAGTGACGTTGCTGATGGCGAGTGGCTGTGAGGGGAGGAACGGAATGGCGACGTACTGGTGCTGCTGGAATACATTAAAGAAAGATTTAACATGAATAGAAGCAGTTCCCATGGCTTCTATTCATGCTATTGATGCTAATGACTCAACATTGATTCCTTAAGTATTAAAAATAGATTTGTCCCCACACCTGTGAACACATAATTCCAGCCCAGATATTACGAAATCTTTGATAAGTCAATTCTTTGTTCAGAAATTCTCATATAAAATTTCATCTTGAGCATTAAATTGTACTCAAACCACTTACCTTTTGTTGGGTCCGAAACACTGACACTGGCGGTATTCCGGAGAACTCTTCCACAGCACCACACTCTCCAGCCCTGTACGACACAGGTTCAATTCCACCAGACTCCTCGGCAGGTTTCCCAGACAGCCCGCGTCTTTCAGTTTGTTGTCGGTCATGTTGAGGATCTCCAAACGAGGGGCGCAGCATGCCAAGCACGCAGGTATCTCCGCGAACTTGTTCCCAGCCAAGTTGAGGAGGACGAGACCGGGATGACTTCCGTCCTGTGTGCCGGCGTCCACGTCGACGACTGTGAGTCTTTGTCGCCAGCTCGTGCAGTGGTTCACCAGACTCTCTTTGAAATTTGTATCTACAACGAAACCGCTGTCGTTGTGGTCAGAGTTGAAGGATGTGACAGATGCGTTGGTGTTGCGTCTAGGCATGTTTGGGTCGCCTTGGACTTCCCAGTGGGGCAGGTCTTTCAGGTCGTTCTGGGCCAGGTTTAAGTGTTGGAGCGCTGGCGTCGTCCACATCTCCACAGGGAGCAGTTTCAGACAGTTCTTGGACAGATTCATATGTTTGAGAGCAGGAAGTTTGAACAGGAAGGAAGGAACCGCCTCAAATTTGTTTTGCTGAAGGTTCAGTTCTTCCAGTTTCATCCTGTACAAAGATTCTTCTATATCCGCTTCTATGGGGAACCGACGTATTTGATTTTCGGACGCGTTCAACACGTGAAGAGATGGAAGCTCAAATATTATCATTGGAAGCTCTGAGAAATGATTACGAGAAATATCGATCTTAGTGATTGCATAAAGTGCTGTCATGTTATTGTCAATGGATCTCATGGAGGAATTGTGAAGAAAACTGGCTCGAACGAGACAAATTTTATCAATGTTATCAATCTTCAGATCGTTCCAGTGCACCGACACGGCAGAGGACGGGAAAACGCTTCCGTACTCGACGTCGCCTGAGGTGGTCCTCTCCAGGAAGCTGTGCGAACTGTTGGTGTTCTGCCCGGCGTACGTCATCTTCATGTCCGCCTTGTTGATGGCGTGGATGTGATCCTTGGAGGTCTTGTGCTGCAGCAGGAGCTGAAGGATGTCCTTGTTGCCGGTGTCCTGAACCCTCTGGAGAGCCGCGCCATCCTCGTCCCGCGCCCCGTGTCTCAGCAGCATCTCGAACACCTCCGGGTCCCCCATCTCCAGCGAGTACATCAGGTACGACAGTCTCAGGTTTTTCGCCGGTTCTGTGTCCGTCAGATCCGTTCCTTCTCTCACCAGCACCCTAGCGATGTCCGGGTGGCGGTTCTTGATGGCGTAGTGCAAAGCCGTGAGACCCTCATTGGACTTCCTGTTCCTGTCCACGGGGAAAATCAGATTCGGATCCTGGTCCTTCTCCAGAGACCCGAGAGAGTGACCTTCGTTCATGGAGGTGACAGTCTTCTGATATTCCGTCTCCGTGGGTGCTTGTGGTTCTCGGCCTGCCAGGAGCCTGGCGCTGTGTGCTAGAAGGAGATTCACGGCTTCTGCGGAACCGGTTTCCGCGGCTAGGTGGAGGGGCGTCATGCCGGTGGAGTCCACAGGGTTGACGTTGATGCTGGAGTAGTAGTAGCGGCCAGACTGGGGGTCCACGTATGACTGCAGGAAGGTCTGCGGGTAGTCAAAGCTCAGGAGGTTTCGGAGGTTTTCCACTTGACCGCACGCCGCAGCTCGGTGGATAGGCAGCTGGTGTTCCACGGTCCGCATAACACATAGATCCGGGAATTTCTAGAAGACAGAACTTTTTTTATTGATTAAGAAGGGAGAAGTGCCTAAGTTTTTGTTGTTAATTTGAGTTAAGAGTCGCTTTCTAGATTATTTCACTAATATCATGACTTGTCAGTTTAGGGTAGGAGGAAAACCACAACATCTATAGCACTGAATGTTGCAGAAAACCTGCGAGCATCAGCTGGTACTGACAGACCAAGGATGATATCTGCATTGCCACTCTACAGATAGCGCATCCTATCAATATTGCTTCAGAAATGTAACTTTTGCGAATATTGATGCCGGGAAAATTTTCAACATGAGTGAATACATAGTTCTCCTACTGGTAAGCAACACAATTGGACATTGGTCAGTGACACAGATGGACAGTGGTCAGTGACACAGATGGACAGTGGTCAGTGACACATATGGACAGTGGTCAGTGACACAGACGGACAATGGTCAGTGACACAGATGTACATTAGTCAGTGACACATATGGACAATGGTCAGTGAACATATTGACAGTGACACAGCTGGACAGTGGTCAGTGACACAGCTGAACATTGTCAGCGACACAGATGAACATTGTCAACGACACAAATGGACAGTGACATGGATGGACAGTGGTCAGTGACACCGATGGACAGTGGTAAGTGACACCGATGGACAGTGGTCAGTGACATGATTTGACAGTGGTCAGTGACACATATGAACATTGGTCAGTGACACATATGGACAGTGGTCAGTGACACATATGGACAGTGACACATGAAGTGGCCAGTGACACAGATGGACAGTGGTCAATGACACAGATGGACAGTGGTCAGTGACACAGATGGACAGTGACACATATGGACAGTGACACAGATGGACAGAGGTCAGTGACACATATGGACAGTGGTCAATGACACAGATGGACAGTGGTCAGTGACACATATTGACAGTGACACATATTGACAGTGACACAGATGGACAGTGGTCAGTGACACAGCGGGCCTCCTTGGACTCACCGTCATCAGCAGTCGCACCAATTCCACACTTCCTGTCTCGCAGGCCAGATGCAGTGGGTTCAGTCCGTTCTCTATGTGGGGGATGGGCTTAGCTCCACGTTCTATCAGCAGTTCCACCAGGTCGTACTGACCAGACTTCACAGCACTTTCAAATACAGAAGAAAATAAAGTGATTATTATTATTATTATTATTATTATTATTACACATTTACATTTAAATATCCAGAATAACTGCTCAAATGCACTTTTGAGGGGAAATGCGTTAACAAGGATATCCATGGATGTAGACACACTAGTAAAATGGGTGAGGAAATCGTGGCTTTAATTACGGAAAATATCACTTTGGAAACTGGACTGTTTAATCCGAAATTAGGCCGCGGGCTTAAATTTGGAGCTAGCCATAAAATACTGTATATAGATTTTGTGTTTCAGATGTGACAAACAGACAAAATACATAATGTTCGTTGGTTTTACTTGAAGCAACATTATGAGAACGAAATAATCTGTTTACCATTGGATACCAAAACAACAATTTATTAAATAATTACCACTGAAAAACCCTGAATAAAATATCATCAATGGAAGAGAATGCACATGGGAGACAACTCTAATATTAAATCTGAATTTAAGCCCATGGGCCTAAATACAGAAAGAGTTTCTGTTTTGAGGCTCATGGGCCAAATTTTGTGTATATATGGGCCCTTTAGAATGTACCTGCAGAGTGCGGGGAATCCCCCTTTTGGCACTCCAGCTAGTATCCGCTTCTGGCCACTCTGGATCTCTGTCAGAAGTTGACGCACTCTCTCCGTCTCTCCATTGGCACACAGATCTGAGAAGGCTAAAGAACAGAACACAATCTTCAGAACATCATATGAGGTTAAATTTATTTAGCAAATTAACATTAATTTTACTGCATTTGAAACAATGTTGTGCATTGTGTGTGTGTATGGGTGTGTGTGTATGTATGTGTGTGTGTGTGTGTGTGTGTGTGTGTGTGTATGTGTGTGTGTGTGTGTGTGTTTTTGCATGTGTGTATGCGTGTCACAACTGAGGGTATGTCACATGTGGTAGAATTCTCAAAAAGTCATATATTGAAAATGTTATCAATTAGTGTTCATGTATATGATAATATATGACATTGGTCAATATAAGGCATGGGATAATAAAAAAAATCAACTAACGGCTGTCGCAAAATCCATATAACCTACGATACTGATTACTAAACGGTGGATATCAGCACAAAAATCTGGAACCATTTCGAAACATATGGTGCTAGAACTACAAATCATGTTGAGTGATGGCATTCAAAACTGAAGAAAATGGGCACTACCGGTAGTCATCCCAAAATTTATTAATTTGTTGATATCATTAAGAAATAAGAGATGATGGACGGTTGACAGGAAATACCAGCAAATGTATTGTAATTCTATTTCTAGTAGCACCCGATCACTGGCTGTCAAATATTAAACAAATCCTGAATTTCAGCAGTTTATGTGCCTAATCCAGCAGGGAGAGGGTTAATTAATACATTAAAGGACAATGCTTACTTTTGAAGATCTTATGCATTTTGATTTTTCTGCGCTCTGAAAAATAAATCATATTACAAAATTACAATAAAATAAATAGAAATGAAATGTATTACATTCAAGTTTTGCAGACTAAATAATGAACGTATGGCATAAATGTTTTGGCTTGGAAGTTAGCATTATCAGTCTTGTCTAGAGAGTGTGAGTGATTTAAATTTAATGTTGCTGTAGCATTATTTTGACTATATGTGCTACACAAGAGATAGAGATAACCAGCTTCAATACGACAGATAATAGTTTTTTAAAAGTCCATAATGTGCTATATCCACGCTAAACCGCAAGCTCAAAGTGCCACACTATTAGTACCCTGGTCAATGGATCAGTGTGCACTAATTTCACCATATCAACTCCCTGGGGAGTACATATACATAACCCAAGCTGCCATTTCATTTTAAATGCTAGAAGGCTAACATTCAAAATACATTCTATCTCATACTACCGGGTACCCATTAACAGCCGACACACCTAGCTCTGCCTCTATGAGTGAGATGAGGACTCTGTGGTTGAGGTGTTGTGCCACCTGTAGCGGCGTGCAGCCCTCGTTGTCCATCAGTTCCAGATCAGCGCCGTGCAGCAGCAGCACCATGACTGCCCTCTCCTTGTTGTCGCACACCGCGTTGTGCAGAGGTGTCTGGCAACACACGAGTCCAGACATTGCACACAAGCCTAGGCATTACACACGAGCCCATGCATTACACACAAGCCCAGGCATTACACACAAGCCCAGGCATTACACATGAGCCCAGGCATTACACACAAGTCCAGACATTACACACAAGTCCAGACATTACACACAAGCCCAGGCATTACACACGAGCCCAGGCATTACACACGAGCCCAGGCATTACACACAAGTCCAGACATTACACACAAGCCCAGGCATTACACACAAGCCCAGGCATTACACACGAGCCCAGGCACTACACATGTGCCCACTAGGACTCAAACCCAGATAGGACGCAAACTCATGTTCTATACACCTGGAAAAAAGTTAAGCGCCCCCGTATATTTCACAATGACTTGCGTTGAAAGCCTGATATTCATAACATA
>JAUTBZ010122964.1:0-15730 GCA_032361785.1 Lepetodrilus galriftensis
GAAATTATGAGCCCCCTCTTAAAATACACTTTGAGCCCCCCCTAACCTGAAAGTCTGTATCCACACCTGGTGTAAAGGCCTATAACCCACGGTATACTGTATATGTTATATCATGTTGCAGTCACTACTGCACGACATCAGCTCTCACCAGAGACTGCTAGACTCAGTAATGGAGAAAGCTCAAGGAGTTCTCCAGTCTACGTCTAACTCAGACATCGCTGCCTTCATCACCAGCATCAACTCTAGATACGAGAAACTTACCATCGACGCCAAGGTTTGTGTACATGTATATCCATCCTTACAGTGGCAACACAGACATTTTTATATAAATTTAGGATTATTTTTATTTAAAGTTTTTATTTATTTATTTTATTTAAATTAAAGTATTTAATTTTTGTGTTAGTTTCATTGTGTGTATGTTGTTTTATTTTTATGTTTTATTTTTTATTCTATAATGATTTCTGGGTGAAATATTCCTGCTGCTACATGAAGCACTAATTGATTAATTCTATTTGAGCTGTCGTCGCAAATGGGTGAAAGATTCCCGCAGCGACGTTAAACTCATTCACTCATTATTTGAGCTGTAAACTAACACATAGTTCCTCATTACCAGACTCAGATCGCCAAGTCGGAGAAGAACGTGGCTGTTCACCAGGACTACGAAGACTCTCTGCAGACGGCGGTGGACTGGATGACGCAGATGAAGGACCGGCAGAGTATCTGCGCAGACACGTCTGGCGACCACCTCACCATACAGAACAAACTGGATCGACTACACGTGAGTGGCAGCTTCTAACAAACTATCTTGACCTCAATCCCTTTCCATGTCACACAACAAATATTTTCAAATCAAGTCTTTAGAAATGTGACAGGTTTGTGTAATTGCGACATCGGGGCGGGATGTAGCGCAGTGGTAGAACGTTGGACTTCGGAGCCAAAGGTTCCAGGTTCAAATTCCGGCCCCGGGGCCTGGCATCAATGTTCGCGAAAGTTACATTTCAGACGCGATAGGATGCACTGACTGTAGAGTGGCAATGCAATTATCATCCTTGGTCTTGTCAGTACCAGCCGGTGCTCGCAGGTTTACTGCGACATTCAGCGCTACGGATATTGCGGGTTTCCTCCTGCCCTAAACTGACAAGTCGTGATAATTAGTGAAAGATTCTAGAAAGCGACTTTAAACCCCAATACAAAAAAAAAAAGAAAATGGTTATTAAGTAGCATATAGTTCATTATTAGGACAGTATGCCAAGTTACAGTTTAACCCTCTCCCTGCTGGAGACAACAGGAGCTGGCCTAAAGAACTGCGTAATCCAGCAATTGACTATTTGCGTTTTCAGTTTCTTACCTTTTTGCTGAGGATGAGCAGGAAATTGTATTGACTTATTCCCATCTGTTTCCAGCAACAAGTTGCCAACGCTGTAGTGAGCAGCATCTATCAGAGGGAGTTGTCCAAGATGGTAGGGTCAGAGCGGAGGTACCAAAGTGCCCCGTCCACCCCGGTGTCTTCAAAGCCACCTAAGGACAGCGAGAGCTCGCGGCGGAGCGTGGACGGAGGAGGTCGAACCTCGAGGAACTCCACCAGCTCCCACGACAGCGAGGCCTCGGCCCAGGAGATGGTGGCCCGCATCTACAAGCAGGAGCTGGAGAAGTTGGCGCGGGCGGCGGAGAGCGTGGGCAACATCGCGGCCAGCTCCATGTACCAGCAGGAGCTGGCCCGCATCGCCCACCACACCCACATGGCCAACATCCACATGAGCGACCTGCCGTCGTCCGTGGACGCGCAGAACGGCTTCAGCATCAAGTGTGAGCCGCCCGACAGCACCTCGGACGATACGACATCGCCGACGTCCTCCGGACCAATCGATCTTAGCAAACCCCACAGCTCCCCGCCGTCATCCTCATCCTCTGACAATTCCCACTTCGACTCGCGCCAAGCAGGAAGTGCCTTCTTTCTTGTCCGCCCGCGAATGAACGGGCACGAGAACTTCGAGAACCCTCACTTTGCCCCGTACGGGCCCCACTCCGAGAGCCTCTCGCCGCTCCAGCGCATGCAAAACATAGCTAACTCGCTCAGCTCACGCCCAAATCTCAACGTGCCAACATCAAAGCCTCTGCGGGCAGTGCTGCCGCCTATCACACAGGAGCAGTTCGACAAATATTCAAACGTGAACACCGACGACCTCGTGAAGAAAGTGAAAGAGACACTGAGTCAGTACTCCATTAGCCAAAGACTGTTCGGGGAGAGTGTTCTAGGACTGTCGCAGGGCAGCGTCAGCGACCTCCTGGCGCGGCCCAAGCCCTGGCACATGTTGACTCAGAAGGGGAGGGAACCCTTCATCCGCATGCAGATCTTCCTGGAGGACGCCGAGGCCATACCCAAGCTGGTGTCGTCGCAGTACCGCATCCCACCGGACAAGCTGATGAGACAGGGCCTGCCCACACAGCCCGAGATAACTCTGCCCATGCCGGTCCCAATGCCCATGGCCGGTACGTATCAGTGCTGCACTTCACACCCTTTCTGGGATTACTTTTATTTTAATTTTTTATAATTTTTAACTTTTGAGGCAAATATCTGCTCACTTCTACTCTATTGGCCGTCAAAGTACACATGATTTTCCATATGAAACTATTCAAAAATATATAATTGTGGCTTTTCGTGTGATAAATACTGTACATTTTTTGATAAATACAATGGCTTGTAGTATAAAATGTGCATTACATTTTTAAAATATCAAAGGAGTAGAATTAGCCATTTTGATTCTGGCTTGAATTTTGTGATGTTATTATTAGCACTGTAATAGATAGAACAGAGCAGATATTTGTTGTCACTTCATTTAGTTCAGGATTTGGAATTCTGGGATAGTTTTATGTAGTTACTACAACCATTAAAAAAACAGACATTTCTGGTAAGGGAGGTAACTGTTGACTGACAGTGTGACTGCACGTGTTGAACTGTAGTTTCACCTCATTAGAATTTTCTCCTGATTGTTAGTAATGGCTGGTTCTGGTTCACAAATACATTTATCCAAGTTGGAAATCTTCAGAAATTAATTGTATCGACTTTCTGGAAGTCAGCACTGGTGTTTGGTGTCCCGAAAAAGCATTGCATTACGATGCCGACTATTGTTAGAATACTATTTACTAGTTTCTTTAATATTTCCCTTATGAAAGTAATATTCTTTAATATAGCGAGTGCAAGTAGACACAATTTCCGGTGACATAAACTGGTCAAAAATCTAAATGCGCAAAAATACACTGTCACGCCACAAACAATCCACTGTCACGTCACAAACAAATGTCACGATCCAGACGTATTTCACCTGTCACCGGAAATAACATTAAACTAGACTTGCACTCGCTATTATATACTAAGTATTTGGTGAATCAGAGATGGCCTTTAAATCTGTCTATGCTTGTAATTTAGTTTTTATTCTTTCTATTTGTGTGTGTAAACTATTTGCATTATTTTTCACTTAGAATTTATTTCCTTCACATTTTCCACCAGTTTCGTTCATGTTGCTCATTCTCCATTCATTGTCCCTCCATTAGACCTATCATGTATAGCCGTTCCCACTACGTATTGGTCCCATCATGTGTAACCGTTCCCATGACTTACTGGTCCCATCATGTGTAACCTTTCCCACTACGTATTGGTCCCATCATGTGTAACCGTTCCCATGCCAGTCTATTCTATACTAACATCGCGTCCATGTAGTGTGCAATCGCAGGGAATATAAATGATATCAAAAGGTAAAGAATTCATTTTAAAACCTGAAATAATTGCATATTAATATCACTGTTATTATTAGCAATATTTGATACAAGAAAAATAATCTTAAAAGCTGAATGTTCAGTCATCATCAATACATAGATATAAGTAGAGTTACTATTTTGTCGAAGAAAATTTCAGGTCTCTGTCTGGGAAACTGACAATCATTACGAACATTTGAATATAGGAAATGAATATAAATATGTTTTCCAAGCAAACCAAGATAAGAAATTTAATTCATGAATAGACCTGGGAATGTTGTTACTTTACACAGTGTTCGATATATACCCTGTAGCACATCTTGACTGAGAAGAATCTGTCAACACCATCTTAGTTTTCATCGTGTCCAGTTCATCCATGTTCCTTTGATCCCAAGGACTATTCAATGTGAATCCACAAAGCAGGATAGTTCTTTTTCAGAGGAAATAATCCTGCAGCGACGTTAAACTCCATATTCACTCACTCAGAGGAAATATCTGTGTGCATACTCTACATGCATTGTACATCTGGCGTGTGTCAATGTCTGCTTGTAGAACCTCTCAATGAACATGATGAAAGGAATTTCCCAGGCAATCACTGAAATACTGTGAAGCACTGATGAACCATGACGATCACTTCCTGTGTTGAGGGATCCTGTACTGACTGAATGTCCAGTGTAGATGACTTATAGAAGGGAGCATACATTGATGTGCCATGACGGTCACTTCCAATGTTGATCACTTGTAGATAGAACATACATCAGTTGATCCAAGCCTCAAAGTTACAACTTTTTCCAAGGAGCCATTTGGCTCCTGCATAGCCAGAAACACTTAAAATAAGTGAAATATTGGTAGCCAAATGCAAAATTAGGTCGCCATGGCTCCCAAATTAGTCGCTAAATGACGGTCACTTCCAATGTTGATACAACTTGTAGATAGAACATACATTGATGTACCATGATGGTCACTTCCAGTGCTGATGACGTCTAGAAGGAACATAATGAACTAACTGAATGTTCCATGATGGTTACTTCCTGTTGAAAGTTCAAAGCTGGCACATCTGACACACACATGCTTGTCAATTCCTGTAGCTAGCTTGTGGATGAAACTGACTATTCTATGGTGGTCATTTCCTGTTGAAATCCTGTAACTGAAACTGGAACTGGAACATCTAGCACTGACTGATGTTCACTTGGAAGCTTGTAGCTAAAGCATCTCAAACTGGCAATGTAAAAAGTCGTGGTCAATTGAGCTTTCATCGATTTCACACTCATTCGCCTTCAGGCTGAATTGATATCTCTGGTTGCTTCCAATAGGACAGAGGATAATTGCCTCGTTACCCATTGCTAAAGGACAATATACACCAAATGATGAAGTGTTCTACAGAAGATTCAGTGATGGTGCTGAAATTACTAATTATTAATATTGGCTGTGTTCGGTTTGACAATGACACCTGCTATACCTGAGAAAAACAAATATGGTTGGCATGCCTACAGATTTTACTGAAACCATTTGATTGTCTACTTCATCTCCACAAGATCATCTGTGCCCTCTTTCATTTCATCTCTAATCCCCCACACCCCACCCATTTCCCTTCCCTTTTAATTTTTCCCAACCCCACATTTCATTTCCCAACCTTCCATTGCCATTGATCACTCAGCCATACTCAATCGACCAACCACATTCTCCTCCCAGCTCCTCATTCCAATTGCTCACGTATTAACCCAATTCACTCGACTTCACTTAACCCACATTTGCTTGTTCCACTTCACACCCGACCCACCCACTTGACCTCACTCACACTCGCTGGACCTCACTCAAACAGGACCCTACTGACACTCACTGAACCTCTCACTCACTCTGGACCTCACTCAATCTCATTTCTCATCACTCCCACCCCTTCATCTGCTGCTCATCTTCCTGTCGGTCTGTCTCTAGTTTGCTCTTCCCGTTTTGTTTTCTGTAGAGCCGCCACCACCACCTCCTCCACCTCTGCCCACCACCTGTCCTCCTAGCGACCAGCCAGCGTCCTCGCGTACCCCCGACAACCGTAGCTCGGCACCGCCTAGCCACTTGCCCCCTCTCGCCACGGCGGCTGCCATCGCCGCTGCTGCGGCGGCGGGCGAAGTCATCTTCCCGCACGACCCGTCTCCACGTAACTGGGGCGGGAATTTCGCCTTCCCATCCTCCACTCTGGAGGTAATAGCCATGACGTCCGAGATTGATACGCTAGGACTGACGAGTCGGGTAAAGGACGTTCTGCAGTTCCACAACTTGGGGCAGAAACTGTTCGGCGAGGCTGTTCTTGGACTGTCTCAGGGGTCGGTTAGCGAGCTTCTGTCTAAGCCTAAGCCGTGGCACATGCTCAGTATCAAGGGGAGAGAACCCTTTATCAAAATGCACCTATGGCTGCGGGACCCGCAGAGTGTAGACCGACTAAAACATTACCAAAGTCAAATGAAAGGTATGTCGGCCTCACTCATAGAGGCATACCATGATTAACTCTGGACATTTAACCTGCTGTGCAATATCAAATATATCGGAAGAATGCTCCAAAAGGAAATGCTTGCTGCTGTGAATATACTTAATTTGCTAACTTTACTGCTAGTCCTGAGGGATTTATATGTATGCTTGGTAATGAACATGAACAGTATATTATTCGATTGACTAACAGTATTACCCACATATTGGTTCCATAAACTAATGTAATCTGAATATCATATCTTGTTGCAATCTAATCATCAAAATGTTTAACTTATCTAGCATCAAAATGTTTTACTTATCTAGAGCATTAAAATGGAAATGAACATGATGTATTGATAGGGTGTATTACAAGCACGAGATGGTACTGGGATGTATCCGAATATCCAATGAGAACTCCCATTCTGCAATGATTTTCTTGCTAACAATCTGCTGTCTGTCCTAACCGCCCTGACTGTAACCTCCTGCCCTCACTGCACCACTATCTGTAGACCTCCTGTAGTCTGTAGTCTAGATCTGGCTTGCTTCTCTGTAGTAGCTATCTGCTTGCTCAATTGATGAACAATTAATTTGTTGGTATGTGGGGTTTTGGTGTTTTGTTTTAAATTTAAATACACATTATTGTAATTTAAAGTAAACAAAATATTTATTTTTTTCGAGGAAACTAAGAAATGTTCACTCATAGTCCTATGTTTCTTTCATTTCAGCTCATCGTCGGCGAAAGAGCAGCTTGGACGAAAGGTGCTTCGACTCTCCCAGTCAACCAAAAAGGCCAAGAGTTTTCTTCTCAGAGGAGCAGAAGGATTCACTTCGGCTGGCGTACGCGCATGATCCCTACCCCAACCAGAGCACTATCGAGGCGCTAGCCAACGACCTTGGCGTCGGGGTCAAGACGGTCATCAACTGGTTCCACAACCACCGAATGCGCGCCAAGCAGCAGCACCACGCGGGCGGCGGGCGGTTAACTCCCACCCAGAGTGACTCCAGCAGCGTGAAGGCCGAGCAGATGGACGAGAGCTCCAATCAAAGTGATATGTCCAGCGCCTCTGGTGATAACTCCATGTACCAAAGTTACCAAAACAACGAAACCAGTCAGTGGATGTTCCCGCGCTTTGAGCCTGTGGCCAACGCGGGAATGCCACGGTCTCCCGACAGCAGGAACAGCTCCGTGAACAATGGCGATGAATTGGGCGAGGGTAAGCGCGACGGAGACGAAACAAGCGGAGGCTGCGAAGGCGACGGCAAATTGTGTCCGTCTCTGGGATTCGGAGGCGAGGACAAGAACGTATTCCCGCCTCCTGCCCCAGCGGGGGTCAACAAACGAAAACGTTCAAACCCGCAGCGGGTCTATGAGGGCACGCAGCTGGAGAAAATTAAAGCAGCGTCAATCAAGAAGGAGTTCAATGTGGAGAAATTTATCGACGAGGACGAAACCGAGGAGAAAGAGAACAAAGATATTGAGGACAACAGCAACGACAGCGGCAGTGTAACGGACTTCTCCATGAAGCGCATAGGGCACGTGGGCAAGATTGAAAAGCTGCAGAGGGCTATTGAAATGGTAGAGGAGAACTGGGAGGAACCCGATAGGGATGCCAGTATCGAAAAAATACAGAAAAACATCGAAACGAGTGAAAGTGATACTTGGGAGTTTTGAAATCATTGATCGGCCATGAAGCGTAGGTCCATCTGCTAGATGGGCCGAACGTGGTCATTGACAAGACCTGGATATCATGCCAGAGTTATCTTCCCTCGGTGGCTCCCAGATTGCTGGGAGTCGCCTCGTACTGGTGAAATGTACATTGTCAGTGTTCTGCCATAACACCCGCTTGTCAATACATCCCCATTATAATCACGGCGTGGTAAACCATTCTCCACTGCCAAGGGTAAAACAACTACAATCTATTTTTGTACTCAACATAAACTCAAATATTATCTTTTCTACCTTACGAAGTGTAAATGTAATATGTACAGACTATATCCATTTTTACTAATCATTTGTGCCAAGGTGACAGATTGTTCACGTAATGTTGTGACATAGAACCTAGTTGACAAGCACAATCGCCATCCTGCTCCAGATCTCTGCGTCACAGACCTTGCTTTCAGTCTAGTGTGGTAGTGTGTAGGAATTCCCTAGGAATTACCGCAGAATTCCCTCTCGTCTCGGTCCCTCCGTGTTGTCTCCACCTGGTGTGTACCTCATGGCATGCTTGTGTTTGCATAACTCAGTAGTCTCCCTTTGCCACTCGGATTTGGGAGTTATCTCCCTTAGCAATGGAATTTGCATGGTTTTTCTCCCTTTTCCTTTTTACATTCGTGGATAGTCTCCATTGCCAACTACAGGGACTGAGCAGGATGTTGATTGTTGTCGAGTGTTTCGCTCTTCTCGCCGAGAGATGGTCCATGGGAAATCATTTACTGACTTAACAAATATGGTTTATTTGGCATAGCAACATAACTTGCTCTCATTATTTAAATGCAGGCATTTGATATTTCATTTTGAAATTCTAAAAATATTATTTTACAATATTTCGTGGAAATTGTAGAACATGGACCACTCTCGGAGAAAAGACATGAAATTTGCAAAATGGGCCTCTCAATATTTTCGGGTCTCCATGTTTGAATATCTTCATGTGCTCACATTGATCGCACTCTGGCTTCCATGATAACAAAACATGGAGATAGTTGTCGGTTGAGGGGCCCATTTCCGACTGACCCATTGACTTACCAAATAATGGCTTACCACTAAACTCCTTGAAGCTATCATCGAGCAAATAGCCTTTGAAATTCAGAAATCGTGTTTTCCTAGACCCAAAAGTCGATGGTGATGCACAGCAGCCCATCTATGCCATTAACTGCAAGTCGATGCACTATGAAACACTCAGTTGTGCTAATATTATTATATTCACACCACTCATAGTTGTTTCCCTTTGCCTTCCCAAATATAGTGTATTGTTGAACCTGATTCGGTGCTAACACTATATTGTAAAACAGCTAAACCTGTATATTGTTATATTGTGGTGCCATATATATATAATATGTTGATGATATTCTTTAGAAATTCATACTACATTGAAGCAGTGCCTGCCAGCTTAACCTTCTCTTGGAGGAGACTATAAACAATCATTGTGTTAACGAAGGGTGAGACAACTCTCGTACACAAGGGAGATCAGTCACAACAATCTGCAACAAAGGGGAACAACTCTGTTTGAATTTTTGTGTTGTGTTTTTTCACTCATAGTGATTCATCTCTTTGTTCCAAGTTTGGATATTGTGGGATTGAACTTTGCTCACTGATTTCAAATCACTCTAACTATCTATGCACCATTTTTCTACCACGAGTACAGCTCTATTTGCATTCTTCCACTTAACTTGAATATATGCACACCAAAGATCTAGTCTTTATATGGGGAGTTGTTTCAACTGCCCTTGTATCATATTTCATGTGTATGTCTGTTATACTGATTTTTATTATGTACATTGAATGTAATACTGCCAAAATAGCCAGATTTATTTGTAGCTATACGTATATAGGATTGAATGTTTGTGCGAGGACACAGGCTTCACTGTAGTATAATGGCTCTTCCGTTCTCATGTTAGTGTTTCAACGTAGGGTTCTACCATGTTATTATTAGCCTTTAATGGATTTGAGTGAATAGTGCAATACAACAATATATTATGTCTACAATTTACCTATGCAGGGAGAAAACACTACACTTACAGATTTTATTTGTAAAATAATGGAGAATCAAAATGATCGCCTATTTTTTTTTGTCAATCTTTGCTTCGTCGTACTGTGTGTTCTCCTTTGAGGAGAAACGTGTGTGCAATATTTAAATAATTCATGTGTAAGACTCCACACAACACCATGTTTCTCTTGTTCAGTATGCAGGGTTCAACTTAGGTTTCAATTTTTTAGACGCATGTTGATATACTTATCAACAATTTTTTACTAATAAAGTGCGTCCAAATTTGAAATGTTTGCGTATGGGATGCAGTATGTGTACATGTATACCAATTTGATTTACGTGGACCAATACAATACTTACCGGTACATTTATACCAATCAATCGACTGACGAGTTTATAGACGATGGTAATACACTGTATTCAGTGAGAAAACCTATATGTTCAGTGTGCTTATATCATGATGGACAATCAACCCAAACTTACATTGCTGTTATGAATTAAATACGTCTTTAGGTAGATAATTTGTTGTGTATGTCAAATTTGCTATAAATCTTATTTTATGATACAGAAATTATCAAGAGATCACGTGACTCATCTAATATGTAATGTTATATAATGTTACTTCATAAGATGAAAACTATAAATTATGTAACTAATGTTTACGCTATTTAAGCAAAAACTATATTAATTTGTGGTAGTGTTTTGAAATATAGGCTCTGTAGAATTCACAGATTATCTATATTGATAGGGAAAATAATGATTACAATTATACAAGAGAAACCTGGTGTGTGTGCGTATGTTTTAAATGTAGGATATTAAAAGTATCTGAACACTGATCACTAAATAGCCACAGCTTTTGTCATGGTTTTAGAATCAAACAAAAATGTTCCTAATCATGACCAGAAAATTACAAGAAATAAGCATTTTAATTGATATTGATCAATCTTTTATTCAACCTTTCATTATATTAATGAATGTGGTAACGTTCTGGTAAGATGCCCGTAGACATGGTAGACAAATATTCCAATGATTTGTGTTACTTTCTAACTGATGAGAGTAAGTACTGGAAACTACACTATGGTAGGGTAATATACGTAGAACAAGCCTAAACTGCCTTGGTGGAATCTCTGAATGTAAAGCCCAGTGATCTCATTACCTTTGCTGTCATGTTTACATGCATCAAGTCTACGTCACGTGTTGAACGCATTTAGAGACGATCGTAAAATTTAGCGACTATGGTCACCCATAGAAATAAACTCTGAAGACATCTGAGCCAATTCTATTTTTATTGGACATCAATGTGTAGAATCAATTTGATAAACTTTGATGATATTGTTGATTATTATTATTATTATAAATCTTTGCTTTTAATAGGTAAGTTTATTAACCTGGTAAATGTCAATATTCTACCGTTCAATCTTCTCGTGCATTTAAGAAGGATTTCCTATACTTGTGTATCGTGTCCTTGTAACTTGTTTCAGAGTTTAGCATTACAAACAGACACCGAGTTTTATGTCTGGTGTTAAAGGGTTGTGGTTTTTCAAGCAATGTGCCTATGCTGTTTTCTATGGCCTTTACTTTCTTTCTGCAGCAGGTCTTTCTGCACCAGGTTGTGGTTGTGTGGCTCCTACTGATCCACCGTTACACCACCAGCACCCACTTTGCCAGGAATTGTGTCCAGTCTTTTAAATAGTTACAGCTAACTAGTGCTGCTTCTCTGAATATTTGCTCATCAGGAAAACTATGGGGCTATGAACGCACACATTTTCCAGGACTGTTTATATGTGGATGAGTAGGAGTCACACAGCCATGACTTGGAAGACGGTCACCTCTGTATACTGAAGTTTGTTGTAGGTATTTCTTCCCATGAAGAATTGAGTAAATTCAGATGATCATGTGTGAAGTATAGATTGAGACAAGTTGCATTGGCATCTATTACGGCCAAGATTTTACATGTACCTGGAAATATTTATTGAATTCACACAGTGAATGTCAAGGTTGTCTTATTTTTAAGAAAAATGTATTTGAGAGTTTTTATGAAACGAATCAGTTCAATTTTTATCGAGCTGAAAATATTTTGTCAGAAAGAAAAGAAAGGCCCCCATTACTTTTTACATACTAAATGTCATACTAAATGTCATACGGTTCCATTGAATTTCTATTTTCTGTATGTTGTTAGTTCTTCCCATTTCAACTTACCATGGTGTCAGCAATTGCTATATATCAGCACTGACGTCGGCCGTTGCCGTTTCTGTAGGATATTATACATGCATGCTCCTCTGTTAGTGTATAGTGCTATACTTGTTAGTGTTTACAAATACCAAAGCTTTAACCAACCTATTGTTCGTTTGCATTTTTCATATAGGAATGAAGATTTTTCTGAGTGCTCCTTGTAAACAACTTGCTACAGTCATCTCATCTAAATTTCATTTCACTTGTTTTCCTTTTATCACCCAATTGTTTAACTATTCTATTGTCAAATACAAACTTCTCTACCCACGAGAAACAAACATATATTACTAAGTACTGAGAAGAATTGGCAAAGAATGATTTATATTTTAGCTTTATCCCCGTTCTATGGTTATACGTTATTCCAACAAACCAAAACATTCATTCTAAGTTTTAAAATTGCTATCTGGATACCAAAGCCGTTGGTACCGGAACAATGTGTCATGGTATGTTTACATGATTGCAGATATTATCACATATCTCACGTTTGTCTGTAAACCTCATATATTTTTGTATGTGGACTGATATTATGTTGGGAAGGGCACCATGTCGAGACGCGTTCATTGTACGTGTGCCTGCCGTGGTAAGGCCATCTCGCGGTGTTGCAATCGGTAAATGCGCTCACGTTTTTTTATTTTGCTTTAATTAACTCATTAGTGTTAGCTTTGTGTTACTCATCGTGCAATATCCACTGTATAAATGTATACATATTCGTACATAACATTCGTTATTAAGTTCGGCTGTTAATATCAGTGTAATATTCTTGATTTGGTACAGTGCAGTGCGGCAATAGTCTAAACATTATTGAAAATTTACTATTTGGGACCAAAGAAATATTATATGAACGTTTTCTCTTACGCAAGCCCAAATATTGATCAATTTTATCTTGAATTCTTATAACCATATATTGTATAGTTTATATTCACTTATTTTTGTCACGTATGGGTGAAAGATTCCCGCTGTGATGTACCGGTAAAGCAATAATTCACTAACTCACTACGGTATTCACTTATATAAATTATATAGTATCTTAAAATATTTGAATAATCTGTTAACCAAATTTAAGCCAATCACCAAAAATCTGTTATAAACGAAATGGCAAGTCCACAACAGTGTAATGGGTCGACAAGTCAAATGGTCCTCGGCTGTATCTCTATTATTGCATTGCACTGTGCTAAGACGTGTATGGCATATGGTTACCTATGTCTGTCTATCATGTTCCCTATTGGGAAGGTGCCGCTACAGCAGACGTGGGTGGGGTTTAGGAGAGGCAGTTTCTTGCGGTGCAATCAAGAGTATAATCAAAATGTATCGGACAATCCATATCTGTCGTAGGATATGCATGTTATGTTACTGGAAATCATCGTAGGCAACGCATGAATATTTTCAGCTTCTGCTTGTAGTTTGTTGTACGTGTACATAGAGACCTAACCAGATGCAAAGTGTACCATAGTATATATTCAGAGCTGACAGAGCTATATATGAAGTGTAGATATTAGCATGTAGCCGATAGACATTCAGGTAGATGTATGCTGATTTCCCACCCCCAAATCTGCAGTATATATGGCCATTAACTTTCTACTCAGTTGTGTTTGTAGCAGTTCCTATGTTTATACAGAGGGAATTTGAGACGGTCATCTCTCAACTGGATTTTCAGTAGTAATCACAGATAATGTTCATATTTCAATGTCGGGATTACCCCCATGAAACTATTAAACAGATTGATTTTAATTTCATGCTAATTCTTGGCAAGTATGAGGATTTTATGTATATATAATATATTTGTTGATTGGTATGGTTCAAATATTTTAATCAATAGTTTTCTATTGTATGTTTATGTTCTCTTGACGAGGACAGCCATATTGGATCCAATAGGTTTATAGCATTATCATGCTTGCCATGTATTTCAATATGTAAAATGCCAGAGGGCATCTCAAGATATAAAAATTAACAATCTGGATAGGATCAATCTTTGGAAACAGATTTCTACAATACAGGTTCAAATTTTATGTTATAGGCAATTTGTTTTCATGTTATTTAAGGTAATTTATGGTCTATTCCAATACAGACCTGTTGTTATTTAGCTGTAATAATATACTGTATTCGACGTATTAAATGCCCTGCTTCAATAAACGCCCCCCTTAACTATTTTAATATTTCCTACCTAATAAATTCTGCCATTTCCATGTTTTTCCAAGGGATTTAATGATGGAAATCCAGGAAGTGTTTCTGATAAAAATATTGTTGTTTAAAAAAATGTTTAATTTTGTTTTAAATTGTTCGGGTTTTTCTCATACTTTAATGCCACCACCCTCACCCCCCCCAGTCAATTTTGTTAGTGCCCTGGGCGTTTAATATGTCGAATACGGTATTGCTGTTCCTAGTATATGTTCAGTCAGTAGGACAATGACCTGGCCTACTTGTTGTTTACATTGCTGCCAAATTCACACGTCATCCGTGTACTTTTCTTACAATGACACCAGGTCTTTTATCCAGAGCTATCCTATTCCAGAATTTAAATCAACGGTCAAGGTTAATTACTTTTCGTGTTGTCTTCATTTACAAAGATAATAATACTATTCTAGTTCTAGCGTAGTTTGCCTTCATCCTTAGAGAATTGCGGTAATGGTTCTCATTCAACATTCTTCATCATCATCCAACTAAAAATCCTTGAATGCCGAATACCAAATGCAATGTATATGATTAGTACCAAAGACTTGTTTTCCTATCACGTAGACGAAAAGTAGCATCTATTGTGTTCGTAGGTCCTTTGTTGTTATCGCCCCGATTGTTTTACATTGTTTAGTTATACCGCAATGTTAGACTATATTATGTTTAATACCCAGGCGTGGTGCTTATTGTTGATCAGTACCGTAAACCCCTCATCAACTCGCCACCACCTGTAACCTGTTTCCATACCCTTTATACATGTATTTCTTATTTGTACCTTGTATTTTTTAAGCATATTTCCTATTACAAACTTATGCAGAACTGGGTATATATTGTACAGCAATCTAGTATTGGCCATAAACTTGCAATGCTTCTTGCAACCCAGCAATCGTTCAGTTGTATGTGCTAATAAACGACTACTAGCATTAAAACCGGGAATGGGTTTTTCAGCATGTTATATCTCGTAGACTAACTAGTTGTATCCTATGTATTTCTATACTAAAGCATCTAACTCGATGGTATGCTACACTGCTACACAAGGACATACATAGCACAGCATTGTTATATAGTTGTTGCGTGTAACCATGGTAACAGTGTTCCTATATATACATATAAATATATACTATACATTGTTGACCACCTCAAGCTACTGAAGAGTTGAGTTTACTGGAGGCACATCTCTGTGTCCAATGTTACATGTTGAATATTATCTAGTCTTCAATTCTTCAAGTGCATTTATATACTTTTCCTAGGTGCTTCAAAAATATGTTAATAAACATATATGCAAGATGATGTCATTCGTTTGTTGTTTTGTATTGAATTAGTAACATCATTACAAGGCAGTGTTTCAGATGGGCGTCGGTCATCGGACAATGCCCGATTATTTTCGCAAATGTCCGAATTTATTAGAGACC
>JAUTBZ010122975.1:0-15727 GCA_032361785.1 Lepetodrilus galriftensis
GTTTGTCAGCTGAGTTGAAGAATTGAAAATCAAAATGGCGGACGTCTTTTTGAGTCTTGATTTAAAAAAAAAAAAATTCATCTCGTAAATACCACGCACCCCCGCGTCAGAGGTCAGTTTTTAGGTAAGAAAAATGCGTACTATAGACGGGTAAAGACGGTAATAAGTAATTTATATAGAGCCTAGGACTAGCTACTCAATGGTGCTGAGTCTTCATCACATACAAAGGCACCCCTTAATACATCTCTTGTATCCACAATGAGACCATGACCTTCTTGTAAGTGTAGCAGTGATCAAGACCTCTTGCAATAGGCTTATGGTCTTGTAGCAGATATGAGAGCTTCCTGAAAGGGTACACAGGATTGCAACCTTCCCATTACATGTATTTATCACACTAATAATTTAAGTTATTTTTACAGTGGGTTTTCTTGAGTCAGTATGTGCATTATATCATTAGAATGGATTAATACATGACAGGTTCTCACCAAACGGACTCTTGATCAAGATGGGCCTGCTTTCAAGTGGCAGACCAGCGCCGATTTTGTTGACGGCCATGACCCGGAAGTAGAACTCGCTGCCCTCTACCAGACCTTTGACCCTTGCCTGACAGGTTGTGCTGGCTGTCTTCTCTGCGTGCGACCAGTGAGCTCTCATCACGTCGCGCTTCTCAATCATGTAGTGAGTGATTTCGCTGCCTCCGTCGTCTTCTGGTGCCTGCCAGGTCAAGGTCACTTGATCTCGTTGGATCTCGACAGCTTCAACAGGTGCAGTGGGTTTTCCGGGAACGCCTAGAACAAAATCATTACAATTTGCATTACTAAGTACAAACAGAAATGATAAAATAAAATAAATATTGATGAAATACTGATGCAGCGGGAATATTTCATCAACATTCGACAACATGACAACAAGAGATGTAATTATATAATTGTGACTTGATTCTAGTAAACTCACTAGGTGCTCTTTGTGGAACAACTCCATCAGACTCCAGTGGCTTGCTCATGCCGATACGGTTGATGGCGAACACTCTGAAGTAGTACTTCTTGTTGGTTGTGAGGTTCTTGACCTTGAGGGTGGTCACGCCGCACTCCGTGGTTCCGACCTCGGTCCAGGTGTCCATGTTGATGGTCATCTCGACCTTGTAGCCCATGATGGGAATTCCTCCAGCATCTTTGGGCGAGTTCCAGTCAACGGTCACGCTCTCCTCAGTGATCTCGCGGAATTTGATTGGTCCGACTGGGACACCAGGTGGCTCTGTAAACAAGGGCGAGTAAGTGAGTAGTTGTTTTAAGTAACAATGACATTCTTTCACCCATATGGCAACAATCGCAATGTTTTGAAAATATCACCAATTATCACAGAATGATCATAGCTCTACAAGAGTAATAACTCCATATCTATAATATAATCTCATAGTGCTACAATTATCCCATGGAACAAGACCCAGGGTATAGTGGATATATGAGACCTTCTAGAAACAATACCCAGATTTGTTAGGAGTTACCTGTAATTTAACATCATTTCAAAACATTGAATTATTACTAGAATCATGTTGGCTTATTCTTTAGTGGATATATGTTTTCTTACAATTCTGTAGAAATTGAATAATACAAGGTGACAATATTTTACTTACTTGGCTCTCTCATGGGTGTAACTGGGTCGGTCATCTCATAAGCTTCACTGACACCTTCCTCATTCTGAGCGAACACGCGGAAGTAGTACGGTGTGCCTTCCGTCAGTCGGGCGACCTCCATGGACAGGATTGAGCCCCGGGTGCTGTCCTGCTTTATCCACGACCCCCACTTCTTGTCCCGTCTCTCCACGATGTACCCGGTGACAGGAAGTCCTCCGTCGGACAGTGGCGCCCTCCAGGTCAGGTTGACCGTGGTGGCTGTGTGGTCCGTGGCGGACATGGACTGAGGTGGTCCTGGTGGTGCTGTGGAATGATAGAACACCACTCTGTTACACTTGTGACACTCATAATCTATTTAAGAGATTTAATTTAATTTGTATGTTAATATTTTATTTTATTTTATATTGATAAAAGATTATTTCACTCAGATTTTCTGTTTTTGATATGAAAAAACATTGCATACTGGCTGCCACTGATGAGCTGAGGATGACAAATTGAGCATTGCAGACACATCCTATCATGATCAAAGTAATTATCCAGATAAAAATTCACACATACCAAAAATAACACATTTAAAAAAAGTTGTTCTAGGATGTTTACTATCTCGATAACGGATAAAACAAATTGAATCTATAAACACAAGACCCAGTCAAGATATGGTCATAAAACAGTCTGATTCTCACAGTATGGACTCTTGGCTGTGATTGGCTCCTCTGACTCCAGAGGTTCCGATTGGCCAGCGATGTTCTCGGCCATGACGCGGATCATGTAGTCCACTCCCTCGGTCAGGAAGGTCAGCTCGCAGGTCTGGACTCTGGCCGGGACTTTCTCCACCGGGAGATACATGGACTTCCTGGCCTCACGCTTCTCCACCACGTAGCCAGTGATAGGAGCGCCGCCGTCTCTCTCGCTCGGCTGCCAGGACACCTTGAAGCCTCTGCGGTTGATGTCTGACGCCTTCATTGGTCCAATAGGTGGTGAGGGTGGAACTGAAATCATGATGAGAATAAGTAATGTGTCGAGGAATTGGACTTAGTACAGTACAGGGGCTCGATTGTAAATGTATCGTAAGATGAGGATGGTAACATTTAAGCTTGAGTAAGAAATCGTACTCAAAAAGTTTCTTAATCTCTGGGCCTGAATAAATGGTATAATAAAGATTCCTCGGCTGGATATTTCCAACTTACCAACAGGCTTGTCAAATCTGACTGGTTTGATGGATTCGCACGGAAGGCTGATTCCGACGTCGTTCTCGGCAAGAACGGCAAAGAACCAGTCGGTCTCGGTCTGGAGGCCGTGCAGGGTGCAGTGAGATCGGTAGTGTTCCACGGTGTCGGCTCTCTCCCACTTGCCGTCCTTCACGCTCTTCTCGATGTGGTAGCGGCGGACCTTGGTGCCACCGTCGTCCATGGGCGGGTTCCACTCCACGGTCAGACCGTCCTTGGTCATGTTCCTAAGTCTCAAAGACTCCGGGGCGTCGGGCACTCCTATGAGAAATAACCATTTTCATTTTTAATAATTACTGCAGACAATTCATATTTCACAGAAGTGTAATAATTTATGATGATGTGTTTCTTTTGTAAGGCATATTACAAACTAAAAGTATTGTTATTAAAGTTTGTTTCCTTTTTTTTCCTTTTGTCCCCTTATACACCTACTTCTATGGCTATGTACTGAAACAATTCCCTGATTTTTCTTAACTTGGTCAGATGTTTTCCTACCTACTCAGATGTTTCTCTGACTTACTCAGATTTGTTTGGCTTACTCATATGTTTGACTACTTACTCAGATGTTTCTCTGGCCTGATGGGTTCGGTGATGGCTGGAGAACCTTGTCCCTCATCATTGACGGCGACCACAGCAACAACGTACTCGTTGCCGGCGACCAGCCCGGTCAGTTTGATGGACGTCATGGTGGACTCCACGTCACAGAACGTTGTCCATGTTGTTCTGCGAGTCTCCCGGAACTGGATGATGTAGCCAGTCAGAGGTCGACCTCCATCGTTGTCGGGTGCCTTCCACTCGATGTCAGCGGTTTTCTCGTTCACGTTGGTCACCTTCAGGAACTTGGGAGCACTTGGAACATCTGTGGAGGGAGGGGAGGATATGGACCACAGATTAAAATATTTCATCTCTATTAAAGTGTTCATGTCCACTGTTCATTATCAAGGGGGGTAATAATTAATGCTATAATAATGAAAGGAAAGCAACAAACATTGATGTAACAGTTTCACAAATTTTCAGAGTTTGATTTGGTTCTTCGAATGGCTTAGCTGACACTGCTCGTATAACACTATGACATGTCGCCATCTGCTCACCATAAGGACTCTTGATGAGAACCGGCTTGTCCATCTCTAGAGGAGGACTGACTCCGACCTGGTTCTCGGCGCTGACTCTGAAGAAGTACTCGGCGCCAGTCTGGAGATTCTGACAGCAGAAGCTGGTGATGGAAGAATCGATCTTGTCAAGGCGGTTCCACTTGGTGCGGTTCATGTCACGCTTCTCAATGATGTAGGACTTGAGCGGTGAACCGCCGTCATCCTCGGGCGCCTTCCAGGTGATGACGCAGGATGACTTCTTGATGTCGGACACCTTGATCGGGCCGACTGGTCTGGACGGAGCCTCTGTTGAAGACATAACAGTACCATTAGAAAATTTACTAATTTGCTTAATTTCAAATTTAACATTCCTGCTATCAACATAAAGGAAATTCATCCAATGACAAGTATTTTGAAGAACTACTTTAAATCCTTGTGTTTTGACATCAAATGATAACATTAATAATATCGGTATCATGATTTGCAAAATTTGCATTTGTTCCAAACCATGGAGATCAATGACAGGACACTCCAAGGTCATTACCAACATCAGACAAGGATATTTAGATATGAAGACATGTTCCTATTGCCTTACAAGATGTTGACAAGACAGAATTCAGAAGTTACCTGGAGGTCTGCACGGTGTTACTGGCTCCGACTCCAAAGGCATTCCCAGACCCATCTTGTTGATGGCGCAGATGCGGAACTGGTAGGACTTCCCTTCCTTGAGGTCCTTCACCTTCAGCTTGGTGGTTCTCGAGTCCGTCTTGCCGACCTCGGCCCACTCGCCTCCCTTCATGGCGGCCTCGATGACGTAGTCCGTGATTGGCTCGCCGCCGTCGTCACGAGGAGGCAGCCAATCCAGCGTCAGAGATGTTGTGAGGATGTTCTGGAAGCGGACTGGCCCTATTGGAGCTAGTGGTGGCGCTGTTAGAAGACGAGCAGTATGTGTGTGAGTTAATGTGAACTTTGTACCCATTTTCCATACATTATCAGCTGAGTATTCCAATTCTACTAAAAATATTATATAAATAACAAAAGGTCAATTACTGAAACATTATCTTAATTAAATCAGTAATATTAGATCACCGTATGTAATAAGTAAAATAACAATATTAATAAATAATAATAATAATAATAATAATAATAATAATAATAAAAATAATAATTAACAATAATAATACAAAATCATAACCATAATAATAGTAATGATGAAAAAAACACTTAATAATAATAATAATACAAATAATAATAATAATAATAATAATAATGATAATGATAATAAATATAATACTGTAATAATAATAATAATAATAATAATAATAATAATAACAACACTATGAATAAAAAATATATATGTATACGTCATTCAATATTCCCAATAATACTGGTAATATTAGTATGTATTAAATATAATTTAAAGTAAAATAGTAGAATGTTAATATTGACGAAACCAAAACATGCAATTTCGTAAGGATTAGATACTGGTACATGAAAGAATGTTAAGCAACTGAAGCACTCAAGAAGAACAAGGAGTGTAGTGTGACCTGGCTTCTCTCTGGGCATGACCGCCTCAAGGCTCTCCAGCGGTTCACCGAGACCTTCGGGATTCTCCGCAATCACGCGGAAGAAATACTCATTGCCCTCCATCAGTTTCTGGACACAGTAGGTCTTGATGTTAGGAGCGACCATGTTCACCTTGATCCACGAGGTGTGCTTCTTGTCGCGGCGCTCGATGTGGTAGTACGTGATGTCGAGACCGCCGTTGGACTTGGGGGGCTTCCATTTGATGGTTACAGTGTTAGCTGTTATTTCTAGTATTTCTAGCGGTCCTTCAGGAGCCGATGGAACCTCTGTAAGAACGAGTGGTTAGAGGGCGTGCAGGGGTTATTTTGAAGTGTTAGGAATGCATTAGGGTGAATTAAATTATGCAGAATATGTACAGAATAATGATGGGCTTTACAGTCATCATGAAAAAATTAAAAATTAAGTAAATATTTTTTTTGTGAATTCAGAACAAATCAAAATTGTGTGAACATGGTTCTGCATAATTCAAATCATTCAAAAGTAAGAATGCACAATATTAGTAAAACAATAACGAATTAGACAATACTGAAATATTAGGTTATAATAGTATTAATACAACAATAGAGTTAAATATTTGAACATAAATAGTATAAACACAGATGTTTAGTCACCATAGAATTAGTCATATATGTTAGAAATTAAATAGAAACGTACAATATTATAAACACAGAGGATTAATGAGCATTAAATAAGAAGTGTTAGAAGTGAAAATAGAATTATTAACAGAAGTAATAAATTGTTAGATATCTGATGAACATACGGTGCAAATTTAACACCAAAACATGTAAGAAACAGTTTGATTTTCTGACTGTTAGTAATTAGCTTGATTTGAATGGACTGTGCATGACACTTACTGAATGGAGATCTCGGCGTGATGCCCGCCTCCGTCTGGATGGCATCAGATGCTCCGACCTGGTTCTCGGCAAACACTCTGAAGTAATACTCCTGTCCTTCGCGCAGGTTCTGTACGCAGTACGTGAAGATGTTGGGCTTGACCCTGGTCATCTCGGACCAAGATGTCTTCCAGCTCTCGCGCTTCTGCAGGATGTAGTACAGGATAGGTGATCCTCCGTCACTCTTACAAGCCTGCCAGGTCAAGGTCAGACTGTCACGTGTGATGTCGGTGGCCTCCAGGGGTGGGGTCGGAGGTGATGGTCGTTCTGATAAAACAAAACAAAATTATTAAAAATATTATTAAAAGCAAAATATTTGTCAAAAAAACTTCCAAAACAATTTGGTTTAATTCATCCAATTCACATGTTTCCATTATCTTTTTTTTAGTTGGTCTTTAGAACGGCTTTCAAGATTATTTCACTTATTTATATTACTAACCAATTAGTTTCTGTGGTTTCAACAAATTGCTATAAATTCTTAAAGAAATTAGATGAAAATTTGCTTTTATTACTCACCAATTGGCTTCTGAGGCTTAGCACAAGCCTCAGTCTCTGCCATTTTTCCGATGCCGATCTCGTTCTCGGCAGCAACACCAAAGAAGTATTCCTCGCCTTCTTTCAGATCGCAGACTTCAAAGTCAGACTCAACAGCCTTGACCTTGGCGACCTCCTTCCAGTCTTTGCGAGTCTTGTGTGCGATGTAGATGTGGTAGCGTGTGATCTTGGCTCCGCCATCATCTGAAGGAGTTCCCCAGTCGATGGTCACCGTCTTCTTGGTGATCTTCCTGACGCGCACAAACAGTGGTGGGCCTGGCAGTTCTGTGGAGAGGAAGTCATGAGATGCTTAATTTTAATGTTTGTAATCATATTCATATTACTGGACAAACTCTGAGAAAATCTTTACAATTGATGTTCTGTTATCAATTCCTATTGGTGGACAAACTCTGAGAAAACTTTTTCAATGACTATCCTATGAAGATCATTATAATACTCGACAAAATAAAACAAGTTGTGATATTAGTGAAAGATTCTAGAAAGCGACTTTAAAAACCAATTCAAAAAAATAAATAATAATTGTAAATAAAATTAAGGGCCGGCAGATATTCTGTGGGGAAGTTTTCTACCAAATGTGGAACTAGAATTGAGGAACTTGATTCCATACTTCTTCATACATGCATCTGCATGCTCTTCATGAGTACCTGGAGCCTCATGACAATTGGACATTCTTCAGTGTTAATATTACATAGTCAAATTAATACTTCCCAAAAGACTCCTGGCCCTTAATTAATTTTGCTGAGCATATTTTTCCTAATCTCTTACCAAGCTCCTTCATGGGTCGTACTGGTTCAATGAGGGTCAGTGGAGGACCTTGTCCCTCTTCGTTGGCGGCGCTGATACGGAAGACGTATTCGTTGCCCACGATCAGGTTGAAGACCTCGTGTCTGAGAGTGGTGGCCTTGACGTCGTCCACTTTGTTCCAGTGAGACCGGCGAATGTCGCGCATCTCGATGATGTACTTCGTGAGGGAGAGACCTCCGTCGTCTTCTGGTGCCTTCCACTCCAAGACGCAGCTGTCTTCCGTGACGTCGCTGACGATGATCGGACCGACCGGGGCTGATGGAACATCTGTGTGAAGAAGAAGAAGAATTAGATATTAAACAGCCACCATATTGTAGGATTCACAATAGGTGAATATGTGAGTTGCTGTGTAAATGTACCTTACTATTGCTATCAGCAGCTAATGAAATTTGATTACCAATAACAGTTTCAAATCTGTACTGAAAACCATTCTCTTCCAACGAAGCATTCTTGAACAGGGACTATATCTGGATAATGCAGAATTTATTTAGAATTTATAACAACAATCTACTAAAATGGCCACGTATTTAACCCTACATCTGGTGGTGGCAACCACAAATGCCTTCCTGAGCCGTGAGTTTAATCCTGTAGGGAGAGGGTTAAAGAAGCTCTCTCTGAAAGCTCATCACTATCAATACAATAGCATAAGAGCTCCTATCACCACAGCAAGCTTATCCCTATATGCCACTACAGCACTATTGGGAGCTCCACTACTATTGGGAGCACCACTGCCTTGTCCACGCACTCACCATAAGGACTCTTAGGGATGATGGCCCTGTCCGACTCCAGTGGCTTACTGAGGCCTACGGGGTTCTCTGCCAGCACTCGGAAGTAGTACTCGTTGCCCTCCAGCAGCTTCTGCACAGTGTACGTGGTCAGGTCCGGCTTGATGCGGTCCACCTTGGTCCACGCCATCCTCTTGGCGTCGCGCTTCTCGATGATGTACGCCGTGAGAGGAACGCCTCCGTCGTCCTTGGGAGCCTTCCAGCGCATCTTGATGGACGTCTTCTGGATGTCCAGGAACTCTAGTGGTCCAACTGGCTTGCCTGGCAGTTCTGGAACAGGAAACCAAGAGATGGTCAATATCTAATCATGCATACTTTAGCTGAATAGAGTTCAGTCAGATTAGCTGTAGTTTCATAATTATTATTAAGAAATATTGCATGATTAAGTCAATACAGACAATCATTAAAAAAATTACCAGCTGAATAGAGTTCAGTCAGACTAGCTGTGGTTTCATAATTATTATTCAGAAATATTGCATGATTAAGTCAATACAGACAATCATTAAAAAAATTACCTTTGATAGATCTTGTGAAATTGCGAGGACTATTTGAGTGTGTTTTAGAAGTAAGTATTGCAACAGAAATAATATTTCACATACTTTGTCTTGTTTATACATCACAAATATTGTTCTTCAAATAAGAAACAGCTTCTTTTTTTTCTCTCCATGGATTCAACACATGCTACTGTGAGGCAACTCGTGTAATTCCAAGCATGACTCACCTGGAGGTCTCCTAGGAGTGACAACCTCAGACTCAATGGCCTTGCTGGTGCCGACACTGTTAACTGCCAGCACGCGGAAATACAGCTTCTTCCCTTCCTTGAGGTTCATGGCCTTCAGCTGTGTCTTGTGGCTGTCTGTCCTCTTGTACTCGCTCCATTCACTGAGGTTGTGACTCGTCTCGATGATGTAGTCCGTCAGTGCAGACCCTCCGTCGTCTTCAGGAGGATACCATGTCAAGGTCACCGTTGTTGCCTCGATGTCGCTGAAGCGGATTGGTCCCTTAGGCACTGATGGTGCGACTGGAAACAGTGGACAAATCATAGTGAGAAATATGCAAGAAACAATCATTACTTTCCCTGTTGTCGCTGAAGCAGATCGGTCATTTTAGGCATCAATGGTGCGACTGGAAACAACGAACAAATCATAGAGAGAAACAGCTATTACTTATATTAGTTTGATATGTTGTTAGGGAAATGGTCTCAAGATGGCTCTAGGACTCATTGGCTGTGATCTCTGTGGCTTCAATAGAACAAATCATAGAGAGAAACAGCTATTACTTGTATTAGTTTGATATGTCGTTAGGGAAATGGTCTCAAGATGGCTTTAGAACTAACCTGCTTCTCTCACTGGCTTCAACTTGGAGGAATCCAGCGGGGGACTCATGCCCTCTTCGTTCTCGGCGATGACCCGGAAGACGTACTCGTTGTTGGTGACCAGGTCTTGGATGCAGTAGGTGGTGACGTTGGGTTTGACCGTGTCCACCTTGATCCAGGTGGTGCGAGTGGCGTCACGGCGCTCGAGGATGTAGGCTGTGAGTGGCGTGCCTCCATCAGACTTGGGTGCCTTCCACTGGATGGTGATGCTCGTGGCTGTGATCTCTGTGGCTTCAATAGGACCTTCAGGTGCACTGGGCACTTCTGCAAGATAGAGATTTGATCTCTTGAACAACTATGTCAAAGCTGAATGTGAATTAATGCTTATTGTCCAATACCATTTGTGGTACATTTTCAATTCTGCATGATGAATTTAAGACTGACTTTGATATGTAGTTAAAATTATGTTATCTGGTGTGTTTAAAAAAAAAAGAAGTTTTTATTCTAGTTAATTGGCTGAAATAATATAATAATTAAATAATGTAATGTAATAGAATACACTCTCCTCCCTAAAGGTGATCAAGGTCCAAACAAGATTTGCTATGTCGTCATTAAGTACCAGGATCTAATGTAGACTTTACTCGTACATCATCAACATGAGATCAACCGTGTACTCACTGTATGGACTCTTGGGTGTAACCCTGTCAGACTCCAGAGCCTCAGATCTGCCCACGAGGTTCTCAGCACTGACTCTGTACATGTACTCCTGGCCTTCCTTCAGCTTCTGCACGCAGTAGCTGGTCACGTTGGCCTTGACCGTGGCCACCGGGGTGTAGGACATCTTCCAGGCGTCACGCTGCTCGATGACGTAGCCGGTGAGAGGAGTGCCGC
This sequence comes from Lepetodrilus galriftensis, assembly GCA_032361785.1. Lineage (NCBI taxonomy): Eukaryota > Metazoa > Mollusca > Gastropoda > Lepetellida > Lepetodrilidae > Lepetodrilus > Lepetodrilus galriftensis. The sequence continues at coordinate 10,781 of JAUTBZ010122975.1, forward strand.
CATCTTTAGCTGGAGCCTTCCAGGACAGTGTCAAGCTCGTCTTCTGGATCTCGCTGAATACAATAGGCCCTTCAGGAGCTGATGGTTTGGCTGCAAGGAGGAATAATAGAAGCATATTAGGATAATACATTCATTATTTAAAAAAATATATTTACAATATAATTATTTTTTAATGTTTTATTACTAAAATAATAGTTTTAAATATATTGTATTTATTTTTAAATAATATATACATTAAACTTATTCTTAAATTCTTTAGTACAAGAAAAATATTTTAAAACAATGAAGTGATTTATTTTTGTTACATTCACACTATATAAGAATATATCTAGAAAGCTACAATTTTATTTTCTCACGATGATGGCATGCTGAAACGAGAACAGTTCATCTTCACTTATTAGATTATTTATATACTGATCATCAATAGTTATACATACACAGTGGTTTCTTAGGAGACACAGGACTGTCGGTCTCCAGAGTGTCACTCATGCCAATCTTGTTCTCGGCCGTCACAGAGAAGAAGTACCCCTTCTCTTCATTCAGATCCCGGACAACAAACATATTCTCCGTGCCTCGGACAGTTCCCACGGTCTTCCACTCCTTGGACTTGTCTTCGCGCACCTTGATGGTGTAGCCTGTGATCTTAGATCCGCCGTCGTCTTTGGGCTCCGTCCAGACCAGTGTAATGGAATCCTTGCCGATGTCCTTCACCTTGATGTCTCCTGGAGCTCTTGGCGCACCTGCAGGGAAACAATACTCATCAACGCATGTACGGATTGTGTATGAAATTCAATGCTGTATCCTTCATATCTGCAGGTCATATAGTAGGGCAAGTCTGAGATGTATACCAAAAAAATGTTTCTAATATATTTCAAACTGGAACATTAATAAATTATTGCTGTTTTTCCTGACATCATATTAATTATTCTGGACATAAAATAATGAATTATTAATAATAATTAAAAAATAAAACATAAAAATATAATAATAATAATACATGTAATAATAATAATAATAATAATAATAATGATAATAATAATCATAAAAAGAATCGCCTTTTCAATGTACAGATTCTAACAATATTTATTTAATAGACATATCCACAATATTGCATTATGCATAAGTCAAAATGCACAGATCACCTTATTTCTAAAGGTTTAAAGCTCATGATAAAAAACCGTGAACTACTCTTGAAAGAACCCAATTATCAAAAAAAAGGAACAAAAACTTAAGTTTAAAATATTAATATTCCATGCGTAGGGGTGTTCCAGGAATAATAACTGTATTAGCCCAGCATGTATGTGAAAACAATGTGGGTTTAATGAAAGAAGCATGAAACTTGGCACACACCCTTGTACCATGTATAATACCAAGACATGAAAGTTTAGCTATAGGGTCATCGCAGATTGGACTTAGTATATGAATAGGGGACATTTTCGTAAATATCTTTTATTATACATACATAAACTTAAAGAATATTCAAGGTGTTCAGATACACAGTATTCCACGAATGATACCCTGATCACTTAATTTAGACTTAAATCTGAAGATAAACATGTCTTTTAAGTCTTAATGTTCCTCAGTACTGGGGGCGTGCCAGAATTACAACTACACGTGGCTGCGATTGAATTATCAGCAGGGTTTGAGGAACACTGCGTATGTTTAAGACAACTCGTGAAACTTCAATCAGTTGCAATTAACTCTCTGGTCCCAGTAGAGCAACTTTAAACACTTCCAAAAATCCAAAGAACAGAACACTGCACTTATGATATAATATACGTACTCACAGTAGAGAAGGTACTGAAATTATTTACCGGTAGTTAAATATGCTGTGATTATAGTAGATGCGTATCTCGTACAAATCTTTTGCAGCTTGAATTTAACTTAACATACTTGTGAAAACACTAAAAATCATAGGAATTCATAAACCGTTATTTTATGTCTATAAGAACATAAGACAGAATTTCCAGTATGCACCTAAACATTTTAAATTCAGCTGAAAAACTACGAGAAACCTCAAGGTATACGCATAAAATAATATCTAACACATGATACACTTGAAACAGGACCACTGCCGATCCTGGGATTCGAACCAGAGATGTTGGATTACAAGTCCAACACTCTACCGACTGAGCCAAATGGGTATCCCCGCTGGCCGAGACCAGTAGGAGCATCATATCAGACCCGGCTACATACTCATAAACATGATAAATTCCATATACATGGTATTAATATGTTTTCATGTTTTTATAATATGGAAAGTTAGCATTGTTTTAGTACTAGTTAATGGATTTCCCTTTTATACTTATTACCAAAAGTCTGTTAAAAGGACTGCAATCTGTTATAAATGTAAATGCAAATGTCCACACACACACACATATAGCAATTAATTTTTTACACATTAATGCAAATGTCTTGTACCATTATACAAGAACCAGCGAACGTCTGATGTCAGCATTACAAGATAACACAGCTACTAAATTGTGAAGACATTATTAAGGAAAACAAACTCACGTATATCATGTATGTTGATATATACACAGGTCACTTCTCCGTGAAGATCAAACGGACCTCCGAGATACAGGAATCTCTGGAGGTGGGAACGATAACGTAAACGCTAATCTACGTCGACAGGAATCTAATTGCCCCCAGATACAGAAACCTACCTTACTGATCTCACATGCACACCACATGTCAAAGGTCATGTCAAAGGTCGGACCCCCTCAATCTCACAACAAATGACATAGGTATACAAGATAGGTATTTACGGAGCTTGGCTCAATGGTAGGATTGGAATAAAACCTCAACACAATAACCGGCTGTAGATCATATTGTGCTCTGGATTAAATCGGACATAACGGATGTCTTTTAGCATTATACAGTATGTAGGTACCGTATATAGTTGTATGTATGTGACTTGACGTGATGTTATGTGACGATATAGTTCGCGTGACAAAAAACACTATTTCTAATACTCATTATATAGAATAAGTGTGCCTGTTAAACCATTAAACATGCTCTCAAATTGTTATCTTTAAAAACCTATTTGCAGTTTGCTATTATTTTATTCATGCCATGTTCGAAACAGTTGGTGGATAGATAAGTAAATATATTATTTATATATATTATGTTGTAGATCTCATAATTATATACTACTATTTTACTATGGTATATTCTTTTAAAAATACATTCACCATTTATATCAAATAAATAATTTTTCTCATTTTACCCCAAGTTCATTAACATAAAACACTGAACGTTTTAGACCAAAAGATGTTTTAGATTTAAAGTGTTCCAAGGATTCATGGTGAAATAACTACATTAGCCTCACCAGTTGCACCATAATACAAATTATCCCCCTTGATTGTCTTAATCACCACCAGAGGGCAGGATTACGCCATTTCCTTTTGATGTAAGACCCAGCTGTATAAAGTACAAGAACGGCATAATCTTGTTTGTAGTTCTTCCTAATTCAGGGCCCTGAGGAACATTTCGCAAATGCTACTGGTAAAAATACACGTGTTTTTATAACACCTAGCAGAATGCACACTTTGAAGTCTACAACTGATTTAATTAGTTAACGGCAAATATATTGCCATATGGTGTTGTTACAGATAAACCAAGGATGATATCTGTACACAGAGAATACCTTGTTAAGGCGGCTCTCCACGTGCGACTTTTCTTGCGCTAGTTCACTGTCCGACAGCGATTTTACACTGTCAGACAGCGATTTGCACGTGGACTACAGCCTGCTAGTAACTATCTGAAATCTGAAAGTCATGAGAACATGTTCTATCGACAGTAACTCACAGAAATATGTCGACATTTACTCTCATGTGGAGAGCCGCCTTTAGACTGTGAATTTTGCGCATTATTAGTAGCCATTACTAGTAGTCTCAAGTATGTACTCATATGTTCTACTATGACTATGACTCAGGGCCCGTATTCTCGAAACTTCGTAAGTCCTAAGAAGTTCGTAAGTACTAATAATTTGCCAAACTGGTTTTCTGCTTATGTTAATGTGTGAAGATATATTTCCTCACTAAGAAATTCTTAGCTAAAAACTTTCGAGAATACGCTCACCGGCCACTAAAGTCGTGGATCGAAGTCAACGTAAGTGGTTTCTATTGTTTGTTTCACAGACATGTGACCCCAAGTACTCCGACTTGGACGCTGGTCACACTATGTGCCTTGATGACCATCCCAAGGCAACCGTATTACGTTTCACGGATGAAGAAAAACAGAAGATCGTAGATCAGCACAATACTTTCAGGGCTAAGGCTGATGCGGCAGGGATGATGAAGATGGTATATTTTAATTTTACTTGATTTCCTTATTTGTTTTTGTTTTGGTTAGAATAGCCGTAGAGCATTCTAATTATAGAATGTTGCACTTAGTGTTAAAAGAAGTATTATTTAATCAAAGTAGAAACAAATAGTTATCTGTTATATTATGGCTGCTATAATGGCGGTTAATTCTGTTCGACACTTACTGTTGCCAAGTTTCATGTATATTACGTTACTAAAAATACGTTACTAAAAGCATTGGCTAATTGTTGTTTAATGTGTTTTACTATGTACGGAATGGTTGTAACTAGTCGATAGTTATCATATGTATGGCGTGTTATCTGTATTACTAACGTATTCAGTTGTTAAATGTGTTGTTTGCACTAGTATAATGATCGTTTTCTATGCTGCTTGTTTAGATCTGGGATGACAACATTCAACCCATTGCTCAGAAGTGGTCCCAGCAATGTTACATGGGCCACGAGTCGGAGTCAATCTTGAGGGCCACACCCAGTGCGTATACTGTAGTATTACTTATATTGCTGTGCTTAATTTCCTTACATCTTCTTAAAATGCTACAATTCAAATGTAGATATGTTACACTGGAGAGAGTATTTTCAAGATTTCGAGATGTATAATGTAATCCCTCCATACGGCTTAA
>JAUTBZ010122986.1:0-15726 GCA_032361785.1 Lepetodrilus galriftensis
CGTTTGTTTTTCCGAGGTTATGTTATGAATATCAGGCTTTCAACGCAAGTCATTGTGAAATATACGGGGGCGCTTAATATATATAGCTCGATAGCAGTTGGCACTCTATGTACGACCTAATAAGTAGTTATCTTGTATATTCTGTTTAGTGTTTGCCTCAGATTTGTTTCTTTCTAAATTGGGAGTTTAGAGCAGCTTTCAAGATTCTTTACCTGATATCACAGATTGTCAGTTTAAGGCAGGAGGTAATCCGCAACATCAGTAGCGCTGAACGTTGCGAGCACTGACTGGTACTGACAAAGGATAATAACTGCAAAATGTCCATGATACAGACAGCGCATCCTATATATCATGATAGCCCCAGAATGGTAACGTTTAGTTCCTAAACATTGATCCCGATACCGGGGCCTCTGGTTCCGAAGTACAACGTTCTACCATTTTTACTGCCAGATTTGTAATCTGCGAATTACTTGCTTCAATGATGCCATCGCCAAAGAACGTAATGATGTTGTATCTGATCCGAACTCGACCTTAGCTCAGTACACATATGTGGGACGAGTCCCGAATAGAGGTGAACATTCAGAACCTGTTTCAGTCAGTGTGTCCACGTACATCCCGATGCTGAAGTGCCGATAGAATATGCAGCTTATGATCACATTCTCGCCAATCGATTTTCAAGTCGTTATAGTATAATCAGTTCCCTAGTGGTACAGATCGGCCTAGACAAGTCATTAATGCACCGTTGGTCTGTGCATTGCCACGGGGGACGTATCAACTGAAGAGTACCACCAATGACCGTAGCAGAATACAAACTGCGCATAGATCTGCCTTCGCGTGGAGAGGATACACCATTCTCAAAGCCTCTTGCTGTTCACCTTAGAATAAAACATCTGTAGGATTTCACAATACAACGATTTCCACTCAAAGGCGACAAGTAGAAAGGATGATCTACGTCAAGAACTCGGGGAGGAAACGGAATAAAATGTATACAGCAGATTCATCGTCGATCACCAATACAATGACCATCAGAATATGCATGGGTATAACGTAATTATTCTGTTCAGGATATATTTCAATGGTTGTTTCACATGTTTCTGATTAACAATATAATATACGATATTGTTGCATGTCCGCAGTGGCTATATATGCTCGATATATTTTCTTTAGACCATCATTGCCAATACAAGAACTTCGGCAAGTAAAATTACGATATCGTTATCGGGGAACTGAACCACGTGACTTCACCAAGTATAGCTATCTTGCCCAAGAAAACGGATGAACAATATTGAACCACTTCCGGTGGCACATTGGCCATTGCATGGACACACAGACACACATAACCGGAACCGCAGTTACAGTCGTGCTGTCTAGACGTGTTTTAAATACTTTTAAAATCTACATGTAGGTCGATCAGATGTATAGCCTACGTAACCAGGCAGACTGTACACCAAATATATACTTCCTAGGACGAAACAGAATAATTACAGGCATAAAATAATGTACAGTCACGTTTCTCTTTACTAAATATACAACTCGGATATAATAGCAAGTCGTCATTGAATGAAAAACTTTACATTTACTTTTCGTCAACGAATGTGCGGCTATGAAAAGTTTTGCAAGATTTGTCGTGATTGTCATTGATCAGATCTACACGTGTTCCGCATATTAACGCCGATGTAAGAGTGTTTCATCTATTCGTGTCCATACAAGCTTACAGGAAGCCGGTCATTCAAGTTACAGTACTGTACTTTCAAAATCTCACCTACTTATGTCATCTGAAGAGTCGAGACTAGCCTACATAGTACATACCATCGAACCATTTATTTGGTTAATTACAAACATCTATAGGGCACACACACACACACGACTTCTAGACGGAACTACTAGTGTGTACGTTTTACAGTCTCCATGTAATAGGCCTATGCAGTTTATTTTACGGAGCCCTAAAATCTACAATTTCCGTGTCATCCAGACTATAAGGAACAACATAAAACAATACTAGATCCTAAATCTATAGATATAAATAAATAAAAATTGAGACAGAAAAAACATATTAGTTTTGATAGAATATTTCCATAGGCGACACAACTTTTCCAGCTTTACTTATGATCAGCGACATTGAGGACACACTATACACCGGTGTCGACCTCGTACATTAGCGGAGAGGAAGTGGAGACGTTGGCCTCTTGGGTGTGGAGTGTCGGTGGTTGCATGCTTACAAAATACGAGTGCTTATTTATAACATGATGCAGGTTACAGTTTAATTAGCTGTGTTTGGGCGAACATTCTTGTGGAGAAAACAGCCATCGATACCTTAGTGTAGGCCCATACAATGGCCATGAATGATGAAGCCATGGAAGCCTTTACTTCTTTTGCTTGTGTGTAACTGTTGTTTGAAACCAAAAACTTCCTAGCAAATCCCTGTCCGAGATTACCATGGTCCTTCGAGTGAACATAAAGTGTTCTGATGATGTCTAGATCATCGGCGAAGGTTCGAAAACGGGTCCTTTAGCTATCCAGTATTTGTCACGTGTTCATGGCACGGTAGAGCTGAAGATTGTGATATCTGGACCCGAAATTACGAAAACATTTTGAGTACGATTTCATGTTAAAGCTTTTAATTGTTATCAATATGTGAATATATTAACAAAACCTAGAGTTGAGAGCGAGTTTATACTCAATATAGATTCGTAATCTCGGGGCCGGAGCACGAGCCGTTTTGGAACGGTTTGTAATAACAGAACTCTCGATTTAACCTTGTACACGCGTCTGTAACAAGACTGAATCTGCACATTATGAGAACTGTACCACACGCATCTTCATTGGAAAAGAAGCAAGGTCCTTGGAAACCTTTCAAAACCGTCTGGCAAGTTGCATTGCCGTCTATACATACAGCATACTGCATACATGTATACGAGACTACTTACGAGAGCTTCACAAATTTGAAAGGAGCTCTATATTGTTTAAAATGATGGATGTGCATGTGGTCCAATTTGTCGATTGGTCGACTTAATTTGTATCTTCAGAAGATGACAGGGTGTTCAACATTACTATTGTACCTTCAGAGGAAAGTGTGACAAATGATGAGGAGGTATAATAGGTTATCAATAATCATGAAGTAGAGTCTAAATTAACAAAAGAACACACACCATATTTCATGTCACTGCAGAACTAATTTTCTTGTACAATTTTCTGCTAATAGCAATATTTAACCTATACTGCTACTGCTGCTGCATGGAAACATTTCAAAGGCTGTAAAACAATAACTGATTGAAAATAGTCTTTATTTCCAAAAAATTTAAGCTTAATAATCAACATCATCAATATACTATCATATTCACATGCTGATGCATCTGAATGTTTAATGAAAACTAAACTACTTGCTTTAATAAAGCATGATCCAAGGTGTGAAATGTTCCGCGAATCTCTGCTACTCCTTCTGGATCTAGGTCCGAAAGTAACCTATTTCGTTTTTGGTAACCAACGTCACATGGACATAAAGCATAGACAAGCAGTGAGATACAAAAGGCCAATTGCGTAAATCATCATTATAAACTAATTTACTTTCATCGAACTTGATGACTGGTACATACATAAACCATGATATATACATGATAAAAATATAGAATCAGTTACGCTTGTTTGCCAAGTATTGCCAGTGGGACACCAACAGAACCAATAGAACATGCAAACAACCATTTATTAAGATTCGGAACAATTAATAAAAAGTTCAGAATGTCCAGATAGAATTTCAGGACATTTGCCACAGCCCCAAATCTTCACTGCAAACCTACTAGAACAGTCACCAGATTGTTCCACTACGAGAACAGGTACATAAGGAGAGAAGTTGATGGAGAACGGGTAGGGTTCAACTAGAGAGGGTTCTAAGACACCTCATCCAACACCTGGAAGTCACTCAGGCTCACTCCACTGCCGTCACTGGCGCCATCTGAAACAACGGGGATCACTAGAATTGGCTTTAGACATGATAGAGCCGCTTTCAAGATTCTTTCACTTATATCACGGCTTGCGAGTTCAGGGTAGGAAGAATGAATTTGGGTTTCTCCGAACGCGCAATCCTGCGTCCCATACGCAAAAATTGCTAGTTTGGACGCACTTTATTAATAAAAATTGTTGATAAGTATATCAACATGAGTACCTGGGACTCTCAAAAATTGAAACCTAAGTGGAACTCTGATGAATGAATTAGTGTTTTACGACAAGTGAGAATGGTTGACATAATCCATACACACGTTTGTTACATCATAACAAACAAAGGGTAAAGTTTCCTTGGTGGCATGAATATGTCAAGGACATATTAGTATGATCAATATATTTATTGTTAATATTCTTAATTTGGGGTTAGAGCCGCTTTCAAGATTCTTTCACTTCTATCACAGCTTTTCGGATTTTACGACGGGAGAAAAACAGCAACATCCATAGTGCTGAATGTTGCAGTTGACCCGCGAACACAGACTGGTATTGACAGACCAAGGATGATAAGGGCACTGCCAAGATAAAGACTAGCACATTATCGTGATCATGTTGGAAAAGAAACTTTCACAAAGGTTGATGCAGAGTTCAACGTTTCAGCGTTGTGCTACCACAATCAGCAGTTCAGGAAGCGAATGAATGGAAGGTAACGTTACCAGCATGACCTTCAGCTTCCTTGGTAGCTTCTTCAGACGGACTTCCTCCAGAGAAATCCATATTGCAATCAGCGGAGGAATTAGCGTTCTCGTCGCCGTCCATGCTAATAATTTCACCCATCATGAACGAAATATTTCCCGACAGGTCGTCCATTTCCGACATTGCACCAATGGAGGTCTCTACGTCTGGGACGACAGAGGGCGTCGACATATCGAAGGCGACAACATCGCCGTTCTTGTCCACGCTGTCTTCACAGACCGTACTCAACACCACATCCAAATTCCCACATGAGCTGATCTCGTCATTGTTCTGAATGTCACTTTCAGCTGCTTGCGACATTTCCTTCTCCGTACTTGATGTGTCCATATCCTCAGAAACAGCATCATCCTGCACAGAGTCTTGTGGATTCACAGCGTCTTGTGCATCAGTGTCAAGTCCAATGGCATTTGAACCATCTGTATCTGCAGGTTCAGTGTTTTCCATCTGCTTGTCAGATTCTGCATCACTGATGTCGGTGTCGGTGTCGGTGTCTGCGTCATATAGAGCCTGGACATCAGATTCCTCTTCAGACTGTACTTTGTCTACAGTACTACTGGTATTGTCCATTTCCTCATTTAAATTTCCTTTCTCCACAATACTACTAGTATCATCTATTCCCTCATTACAATTTCCTTTCTCCATAGTACTATTAATATCATCCACTTTCTCATTGAAATTTCCTTTCATCACAGTACTATGAATATCATCCATTTCCTCATTGAAATTTCCTTTCTCCACAATACTACCAATATCATCATCTATTTTCTCATTTAAACTTTCTTTAGTCACAGTACTATTAGTATCCATTTCTTCATTAAACTGTCCTTTCTCCACAATACTGTCATCCAGTTCTTTCTCATCCATATCCTCTCCAACACTTTCCTTTTCCTTTGCCACAGCATCAAGGTCCTCAACCTTCACAGGTTCACTATCTGTCTGCAAAGAATCCTCTATGTCTGCACTTGCACCAACAGGCTTACTTTCTGTTTCAATTTCAGCATTACTGTCCTTTGAAACAGGTTCAGGATCATCACCAATACCTGAAGTCAGTTCCTCAACTTCTTGCTGATCATTAGACCCTGCAGGGTGTTCCTGAACACTGGCTTCCTTGTCTGGAGAACCACTGGCTTCCTTGTCTGGAGAACCACTGGTCTCCGCCGCAGTCGCTGAACTGTCCTTGGCACCAGCAGTTTGAGATGAACTGGCTGAATCGGTACCACTCGGAAGAAGCTTATCAGGAGCATCGGCATCAGCTGAATCTGGGGTAGCAATTTTCTCAGCGGTTTTGCTCTCACTTTCTGCTGCAAAAATATCGATTTTCGCTGCAGCAGCTGGCACAGTTTTCGATTCTGATGGTTTTGGACGAGGAAGGGGAGGAGGAATTGCTCCTGTAGGATGGGCAGGAGACTTTGGCTCTGGTGGAATAGTGCCGGGAGGCAATGGCTCCGGGGGGCTAATACCACGAGGCAATGGTTCCGGGGGACTAATACCAGGGGGCAATGGTTCGGGTGGAGGTCGAGGAGCAGGAGGCATTGGAATGTCATCGAGGCTCATCTCCGGAGGAGGCAGGGGCTTGGGGCCCATTGGAGAAGTGTCCTGTTCAATGCCGATCATCTTCATATCCTTATAGTCAATAACATCATCAATGTCGGATTTAATTTTGTTTGCAGGATTTGCGAGTTTCTTCACAGTTCCAGGGCGTAACTTGTACACAGGTAATTTTTTGGTTGTCAGGCCGCCAATGGACAGAAACTTCCCCAACGACGATGGCTGATCAATATCTTGTTTTGTAATGGTGGGCACTCTTTTGGGAACATCTGGAGTGGGCTTAGGTTTCGCAATAGGAATGGTCTTAGTGAGAGGAGTCCAAGGCGGTAAGGGCTTGGACTGAGGCTTGATTCCAGACCTGCCCGTCAGTTTAATTGCTATTCTTGACTTTGCCCCGTCGTCCTGCTGACAATCATCCTCATCGTGGTCTCTCTTTGCGCTCTCTCTTCTCTCCGTCTTTGAACTTCTGTCCTCGTCTTCCGACCTTGACCTGGAACCATGTCTCTTCTTCCTTTCCAGTTCGTCTCTGCGCCTGTCACTTTCCACGTCGTCTCTTCTTCTTCTTGGAGGCGACTCCTCGCCTCTTGAACTTTCAACATGTTTACGAGAACTTGTTTCCTGTTTGACGTTTTCTGCAGACTTTTTATCAATAGCCAATCTCTTTTTCTGTTCATGTTCTTCTTCCTTCATTTGAGACAAGAATGCTGTCTTCTCCAGTGTGTAGCGTTTCTCATAAAACTCGTTCTGCTTCAGATGATTCTGGAACAAATGAGACCAATTAACAACAGTAAGACCTGTGACTAATCAAAGTTTCAATATTGTGAACACATAGTACAGTGCTCCCTCGATTTAATGCCCTTCGATGCACTGCGGATTCGGATACAACGCGGGGTCCAACGTGGACTCCATTTTTTAAAAAAAGCAAAATTTAAAACATTCTTTTTTTCCCTCCAATTATTTTCGTTGATATAACGCGGGTATTATAACGCGGGAGGCATGTCATGTACCCCAACTTCAGCGTTATATTGAGGGAGCACTGTATTAAGTTAGACCTTATTGCCATTACAGTTTGCAATAGTATTTCATTGACATACACAATAGATCTTGCATAAACCGGACACTCGCCTATAACGTACTGAATCTGGAATTCCCAGTCCCATCCAACGCTAATTACGGAATATGCATATAATGGACTTCGCATATAATGGACAAAAATATCTGGTCCCAATTAGTACGTTATGTGCGAGGTCTACTGTATCATGAATCTGAACAATAAGCCTTGACTGGTACATTCTTTGGGTGGCATTCTTTGCGTTTTTAGTGGATGTCTTAAGAAATTACCTGTTAGTGTAATGCTTTATCATTATTGACATGAATTACAGGATCATCATCAAGTTCTGTTATCCACTAATATAAGAGACCATAATACTCTCGTTTCCGATAGCTAATACACTGCAAAGAGAGCGCTATGGTTTCCTAACAGATAAGAGAGCTTAGTGAAAGGATTACCCGGTCAGTAATGGAATTTATTTATGTGTGTAACCAAACAAGATCTAGTACCTGATACTTGGCAAAGTGCTCTTCACTCTTCACATGTTTTTCAGCACATGTCACGTCGCCATTGAACACGCTGCACAGCGAACAGTAGTAGGCATCAGTGCTCATCATGAATTCAACACCTGAAAATTGAAAAACTTGTTACCATTAGGTACGGTAAATTGTAAATGTCGACATTTTTGTTCCGAGTTACTGTCGATAGAACTGTCAATGGGAATTCCATATATGAGTAAAATATGTTAAAAGCTACTCGCAAGGACTAGTCCACGTACAATTCACTATCGGACAGTGGACTAACATAAGGAAAGTCACACGTGGAGCTCCGCCTTTAGACATTGCACACTAACATGACCATATCTGGTTTTATACTTCCGATATATATAGCAAAATTATAATAACTATGGAAACTGGGACAAGATAAATACAGATTGATGCTCGGCAACACAAACCTTTTATTGCTTCCAGGCTAACAGGGATCGTCTTGTCCACTGGGGTCTCGTTTTTCAAGATCTCCTCTAGCCAAGGACGTTCGTACAGGCTGCGTTTCTGTGCGACAGAAGACAATATCTCTGCAGTACTGAAATTATTACTAAAGAACACCAATAAACAAAACCAGCAGAGAAATGAACACTTTCAACATAGGCCAAATTGAGAATTATTTTCACTTTCAATTCGTGCTCCCTACGAGAGCATAAGACATGACGAGACTATGCCATGTGCAGTAAAGGGAGGTAAAAAAGCTGTACCTGTTTGTGCTTCTTAGATTGAAGGTGTGTCAAGTGTTCAAACAAAGACACAGACACTTGATTGCAAACTGAACACCAGTGACTTCCAGGGTCATAAAATTCATGTCTCTTCAGCAATTCGGTAGGCTTGGTCGGCTCCTAAACATGAGAAAATATGCATGACCTGACTGCTTACAGTAGGCTAAAAGTGTCGTTTTAAAGACTGTCGGAGGCAACAGGTCTGTCAGTACAATGCTTTACGTCGCAGCGGGAATATTTCACCCATACACAACAACATTCTTATCATAATCAACATTTAAAAATTTAAGACACATTTTTAAATTTAGACATTTTGACACTCATACTGAGACTTAATACATTGTTAAACCGTTGATTTGAATGTCAACACCAACTTTGACATTGTGTCAACGCGATCAAGAATGATAATAAACAAGATGACAGATGTCATTCCATGGTAATTCCATGGTATTCCGTGATGTTGGTATACTTCGATTACAAAATTATTTCAAGTTTTTAACAAAGGGAAAACAAAACAGAAACATATAAATTACTCAATAACTTACCTCACTGTCCATGGCTGGAGAGCCTGAACCTAGGGCATCTCGACCTTCGCTGTGCCTCAGTGCAAAGTCAGACTCGTCGGACACTTTCCGCAACAGTTTAATTTGTGCCGAGATTTCCTCCTGCAGTTTGCTGTTCTGCACGAGCAGCGGATCTTTATCTCCATCCCGCTGTCTGCGACGCTTCCTCATGATCTCGTTCTGATGTTTCTTCAGCTTGCCGAGTTCTCTTTCCAGGAGTTGAAGCTTCCTCTTGCGTTCCTCCGATTCCCTCAGCAGAGTCTGCCGCTCTCCTGCGGTGAGTTGTACAATTGGTACTTTGGGCAAAGGATCGGGGTGTTTGAGTACCGCTTTCTCTACTTTAACAGAATAGTCTTTAGACAAACCTCTTTCCTTCCCAGGAACGGCTTTCCACTTGTCCCTGATGGCTGGGTCACTTTTCAGTGAAAGCTCTTCCCAACTATCGTCGACAAACACTTCCTTCTTGTCAGCGGTAACAGATATTTTTATGTCCGTCTTCATGGGGCTCCTGCTACGTCTCCGCTTGGAATGCTCGCTCTGCTTCATCAGCTTCGTCGTAGGACTGCTCTCTCGTTTCTTGGACTTTGGCGCCAGGACAATGCGGGAATATTCCGGAGATTTCTCCCGTACTCTCTTCACTGGATGAGTGACAATTTTCCGGACTTCATTCTCACCGTCGTCATCATCAGAATCTGTACTATATGAAATCATACTCTGGCGGATCCTGGATGGCTTCCTAGTCTGACGTTCTGGAGAGATGGACGGGCGATGTCCTGGGGAATAATGGGTCTGACCGGAGGAAAGGCTATGTTGACTACCTGGATAGTAAGGAGGCTTACCAGGATGATCAGCAGATGCAGTGTTGCCATATCCAGGTGGGGGTTTTGTAGCATAGAACTGAGCTTGTTGAAGTATTGCCACAGGTGCTTCAGATCTGTAGCTCTCACGGCCTCTGGAATCGTGCGGCGATCGCTCCCTTGACTCGTGTGGCGAACGCTCCCTGGAGTCTCTACGCGAGTCTCTATAATCGTACGACGACTTCTCTCTGGAATGCTCTCTATGTGGGTAATTCTGAGGTCTGGAAGCAGGTTCCTGATTCACAAACTGCATAGCACTGCTCTCTCTGGAGGCATGGCTCTTTGCCGTCTGCATGATTCGCTCCTTCATCTCCAGCCTCTTCTCTTTCTGAAACAGCTTCTCCTTGATGTCGCTACCGGCAATACCTCCTCCCAGGAACGACGCGTTCTGGTTGATTGAAAATCGACTGTCTTCCTCCTTCTTTTTCTTGACCTTTGCAAGCTCTTGCATCCTTTTGGACAGATCGAAATTGAATCCAATGGACTTCAGCACGTTTTGGATAGTCTTGTCCATATCATCTTTCGGTGGTTCAACAGGTACTTGCGCCTCTGGCTGAGGATTCATCCACGATGGTAAATCTGACTGCGTGGCTGATGGAGGTACATGCGGAGGACTTGCTGGCTTGGGCTTCGGTTGAGAAGAATCTTTCATTATAGGGAAGAGACTCTCTCTGGGTGGCATGCTACCAGAACCAGCTTCGCCGTACAAAAACTGTTCCTCGTCATCAACATTCATAACAGGGTTACTCAACCCAGGAACCTTTGCAGGGGCATGGCCATGATCAACGTGTTCAAAACCGGGAATTGTTATAGGAGTTTGGCTAGTGTCACTGTGGCCTGAACCGGGAAGATTCAAAGTCTGACCGAATTCATGCTGTGCGGCTGGCATTACAGGCATTACTGGGAACGTTGGCGCGACGGCTGCAGATGGCCGTGACCCTGGCAATTGAAGGCTCTTCAGAAAGTCTTCCACCTGACTCTCGTAGCTGGAATTACCGGCAGTACTACTGGGCGTACTGAAATCCTGTGTACCTCCAGGAACACTTTGAATACTGGGAGCACTTTCTGTCGATGGTTCCGCCTTTCTTTTGAGGATGGACTTCAACGGTTTCGGAGCTGGTGGCAGCACAGCAGGTGGTTCGTGCAGCCTCTCGCCCGATCCCATCTCCACCACTGGTCTACCACCTGGGAACCCAAACCTGTCCACGTCAAAGGTACTTGGCACGTCTCTCGGTGGTACCGACTGCCGGTTAGGCGATGGAATTCTGCGCAGGTCACTGTCTCTACCATCAATGCTTCTTTCACGACTGTTCCTGCTGCCACCTCGAAGACTGTCAAGTCCGAAAGGATCATCTCTTCTATATGAAGGTTGTTCCTGCTCCGATCTCCAAGAATCGCCACTAGACTGTCGGTGCAAGTCGCTTCCAATTTGTCGGAGGCCTTCACGAGGATCAAAACGATCAACTCTTGGGTCCTCCCGGTGATCATCTCTTTGATCATCTCTATCACCTCTTCGATCATCTCTGAAATCGTCCCTTCTGGGTTTGTCTCTATAGTCATTCCTACCATCGCTGTGGCCAGTATCTCTCCGACTGTCTCTGCGGTCATCCCGATAATCGCCCTTGTTACCGTTCCTCCGGTCATCGCGATAGTCATCTCTCTGTTCTCTTCGTAAATCGTCCCTGCGATCACTTCTGCTGTCAGAGTTTCTGTCGCCTCTGTAGTCATCCCTCCGATCGTCTCTCCTGTCCTGTCGATACCGACCATCGTGCGAGCCACGGTCACTCTCGCGTTCTCGATAGCGACTGTCGTGCGAGCCCCGATCGCCCTCCCTTTCTCGACTACGTTGTCTGTCCCTCTCGTAATGCCCGTGATTGTCTCGATTGTCCGATCTTCCCTTCTCTCTGTCGCGGTTGTCCATGTTTCGGTCTCTGTGTTTATCTGTCCGTTCGTTTACAGGTGGACCTAGGCGGTTTGACAGAGGCGAGTTTCGTCGTGCGGAATCCTCATGTTCTCGGTCCTTCTGAACCCTCTCATTTCCTACAGTGATTCTCAAGGATTCTGCCTCTGCTTTCAAGTCAAACTGAAACAGATGAAACTTGTACAAGATTCGCAGCAAAGCTAATTATTACAAATATTCAAGAAAATCGATATTGACTTGCGACAAAAACTCAATCATCGATTTACTGTACGTTCAAATGAATATATCAGAAAATGATGCAGTAATCTACTCTGTGAGTGATAATTAATTGCAAATAATTTATTCGTATTTCAACAAAAATACACAAAAATATAAAGAAAGAAATTACAGCAATCATTCATACCTGTCTAATGGTTCGGAAACTTGGGATTTCTTTACCATTTCTCCAGGCTAGTTATTCCAGACCTTTGTGATAGTTTACTATCATCCACATCAATGCACATTAGAAAAGGTACGAGCATGACTCCATTGTACTTTAATCATATATACTTTTGATAACATAACCAATGTGTTGGTAAAAAAAAAAAAGACAAAAAAAAATATTTGGGTTATTAGACTACCGTATTCGACGTATTAAACGCCCTGCTGCAATAAAAGCCCACATAAACTATTTTAATACATTTCTGCCATCTTTGTTAATAGTCTCCCTGCAAAATTACCTCCATTCGTGTTATATTTTACGTTTCTTCAACCAAATTTGAAGGAAGCAAAGTAAAATATCACATTTTTCACAAGCAATTTGTTTCTTTCAGACTTTAATAAATGCCCCAACCAGTATAAAGTTTTTTAACGACCTGGGCCCGTATTCTCGAAACTTCGTAAGTCCTAAGAAGTTCGTAAGTACCAAGAATTTGCCTAACTGGGTTTCTGCTAATGTTAATTTGTGAAGAAATCGTTTCTCACTAAGAAGTTCTTAGGCTTAGCTAAGAAGTTTTGAGAATACGGGCCCTGGACGTACAGTAATTAGTTTTTAATAGATTTATTTTTTTAAATTGCGGTTTAGACTAGCTTTCAAGATTCTTTCACTTATATCACAGCATGCGAGTTTAGGGCAGGAAGCACGCAACATCCGTAGGACTGAATGTTGCAGTTAACCTGCAAGCACCGGGTGGTACTAATACTGACCAAGGATGACAACTGTATTACACAGTGTGAGTGAGTGAATATGGAGTTTAACGTCGCTGCGGTGTATTACACAGTCCAGACAGTTTATTCTATCATGATCGCACCAGAAAGATGATGTGTGAACATCGATGCCTGGCTCCTGGGATGGGATTTGAACCTGGGGCCATTGGCACCGAAATCCAACATTCTACCATTGTGCTACCACCCACCACAGAATTTCTCATAGATGTTCAAACTTACCTGTTTACAATAGCATTATACCAACATTGATGTCCTACCGATGTGAGAAGAGTTTTACAAAAAATACTATCAAAATGAAAAATAACATGATGCAACGACTTACGACACTGTAAGTGGAATAATTCAGCAGAATTGGTAATTAATCTTTTCAATGACAAGCCTTATTATTAACAAAATCTTGCAAACCAACAATTATTTACACGTGTTCAATAAAAAAAAATTCAATTCATCACTTAAAATCGGTGAAATTATACATGTATGTTTACTTTGATCCATGATTTTGTAAGGACATCTATGTACGGTAGTTTTAGACTGTCAGGATCACAAATGACAATAACTCAAGTTGTTATACAATGTTGAATTCACATAGAAGACAAACTAGTAGTCGGTGTCAGTGGATTGAAATGAATACTGTACATAAATAATAGGACTGCAACAATAAACCTTTTTACAACATGCCATGTTACGTATCATGACTCACAGGTCATAATATGATACAGCAATATTTGTCTGTGTTACTGTTTATATTTATAATGAAATCTGCGTTAAAATAAGATCCGAAACTAACGCTCAAACAGATAGATATATATGATACTCGCTCGTTTATGGTCTCAGGAAATCAGCATATGAGCGGCATCAATTTGCCCTCTTTG
Source organism: Lepetodrilus galriftensis (assembly GCA_032361785.1). NCBI lineage: Eukaryota > Metazoa > Mollusca > Gastropoda > Lepetellida > Lepetodrilidae > Lepetodrilus > Lepetodrilus galriftensis. Next base: position 13,978 of record JAUTBZ010122986.1, read on the forward strand.
GCACAGCCTCATCTAACTAAACACTCAGGGTCGTTTGCACCGTTTAACATGTAAAACCGGCCACTGATTGGCTGACACTGCCTAGCGGAAGCATGTGACTGGAATGTTGTGTGTGCGTTGAGGTGATATCCAAGGGCAATCTGATGTACGGTAAATGCTGATTCTGTCAGATCTCAGCTAGGCTGGCTGAGATCTGATTTTAATGAGATTGTACGTAATGCTACTTTTTGCTTCGCCTTTTGAGCCTGTAGTGTTTGGTAGCAAATAGTAGGAAAACCCATAACATGCAGGGAATGGATTGGACACATGCGTAAACCGATTTCCTGCTATTTTGCTACTAAATCGTTCAGCCAGTCACTGCATATAGAAAAGTAGCATATTGTATTAAAGTATAAAATTGTAGCATGTCCTGAACGCGCCCCTGTAATTTTCAGGGGTTCACACAGATACCTTTAACATTGCAGATTTTCAAATGACCCCCTGTAAATTGTAACACTGATGTCAATCAAATAAAATACTTTTCTTTATTGTAAACACAGGAATAATACAATAGTATACCAATTTGTATCGCTATATACCAAGGCAGGATACCTCGCTAAACGATACGTGAATCGTCATACTTTGCATTGTGGTATAATCATTTATCAAAATTAACACTAGTCCTCTAGCCCGGGCCATTTCTCCCAATGCTAAAGGTATCCTAAGGACTAGTAGAAATGAATAACATTTGTTATTTGTATCACTATTCGGGCTAGTAAGTTTTAAAGTTAGTTTCGATCGCTGGGTAAATTGGTGAATCGTTGCAGACCTAGTATATAATAATGAATGTATCTTCTGTACAGGTGTATGATCATATATAGGCGTGTTATGTGTGTGTAAACATTTTGTAAACACCTATACTAACTCTAGAATAATGCATCTTGCATTTGAAAACGAATTTCTCGATTCCATTTTCGTATGTTGACCATTCCTATTTTTATTATTCTTTATTTATTATTTGGAAGACAGCATTCATACTTTGTCATGTGAAGTTCTGCTTGGTGATCTATCTTCAAAACCATCATCCGATTGTACTCGTTTCTTCGCGGACGATGCGGTATAATCTGCATTGCTGGTACTACCATCTTCAGGACTGACACCCTCGTAATCGGGTTTTGTAGGTTTTGCGATTTCGGACGAACCGTCCCCGGTCGAAGCTTCCTGTGGCACCCACGATGCTGCTGCTTTGTTTTGTCCTTGACCTCTATTGTTTAATGTGATTACTAAACCCTCTCCCCGATCGAACCCCCGACCCCTTCCCCCTCGTCCTCTGCCCCTAAAGGGTATTCCCCGAGCTCGTGGTCTTCCTCGAAAATTGTAAACCATTTTTGTTACATCGTAAACAAGTACCAAGAGCGCAAGTCATGGAACGGTTTATGGCCAAATGATAATATGCGAAATCTAGATGAACCACGCGAATTAAACTACTAATTATGTCTCAGATACTTGATAATAATATCCATTGAAACAAAACTTGGTTTTCATAAGTTCGTAAATATTCCAGGAAAGATGTGTTATTTTACGACATTACCGTAAATGTTCGTCCTTCTCCGTGTAGAGAGTTATCACTCTCGGGCGTTTCCGTAAAGTGTGTGCGATTGCGTGCGTGCGTGTCTGCGTGTCAATTTGTACCAAAATGCTTCAGTGTCAATTTGTACCAAAATGTCAAATATTCTATGTTCAGCTTCCACACTGAAAAAATAACTCACT
>JAUTBZ010122997.1:0-15726 GCA_032361785.1 Lepetodrilus galriftensis
AGCCAAGGTCCGAATGAGCCAAGGTCCGAATAAGCCAAGGTCCGAATGAGCCAAGGTCCGAATCAGCTCGATACCATCTACAGTGTCATGCAGTAGGAATACGTACAGTGTGTCATGCAGTAGGGATACCTACAGTTTGTCACGTCTCAGGTATACTTCTGCACACATGTACACTGCGTCGTGTAACAGGTAAACATGAATACATGTTATAATAAACATAATTATTTAGGTGGGGTTCTAACAAAACTGCTTTGGCAAATGTGTGTGGGCCATTGACCGTGAAATCTTGTCTCGGGTTATGCACCTGAATTGGTAAGAAAGTTTCTCTAAATTGGCTGACACGTGTATGGGATGGTAGTTACAAGTCCTCATTAACTCGCAAAGGGGACCGTTCATTGTTCGGCCTACAATGGTAAGGTGTACACTAATGGTCATGGTTATATTCCAAGACGTTACAGTCTCCATCTTTAACGCTCTCTAATTTGGGAGACATGAAAAGGCTATGTATTAAAGAATTCATTAGTCGTGTAAATAGGAAAACCTTTCGGTCACAGATGGTAGAAGTAAATTGACATTTTTTTTCTTCTCACTCGCTGTGATGGTGTAGTGGGCGTTCCTTCGCCGCGATGATTGACAGCTGAGAGTGTAAGTGTCAATTTATTATGCCGAGTCCCTCGTGTGCTCATCATGGTAACGCGGTAACACCTGTGGCTCTGGGTAGTTATGTCTGATCAGTAGAGCTCGGTCAAATGGGAGCAAACGCTTCAGACCACTACAGATTGAAAGAACGTAAGACTAATGAGCAGAGTTTGGAGACGTAAAAAGTAATCCGGGATGCACGCGGGGAAAGTTAAACGGCAAGAAATTGAAGTGGAACCCTCCAGAATGGAGACCCATTGGGGCGTAGCACTGAAACAAACGGGAGATCTGCTGTGACATTTAGTAACTTCTCATTGAAACATTGAAATTTCAGTTTTCATTGTACAAGAAAAATACTTATGCTTATGGATGTTCAACCGAATTTGCAATATTTCCGGATGCGATGATGGTGACCAAGATGTCGACAATCGTTGCTCCTGGTTTGTTTAGGGCAAGTCGTGATATTGGTGAAAGAATCTAGAAAGCGACTCTAAACCCCAATTTAAAAATAATACCCGATCGTTGCAAGAACGACAATGTCAGCCACGAGGTTGGTAATATTAACGATGACCAGCTGATGACCAGTTGATGATGACCACAACCACGGAACCAATCCAGACATGTTTAACTGATACCCAGCGACTCCCTGGTTTCCTGACCACTACGCCAGTAGCAGTTTGCGGGAACACCGCCAGTAGCAGTTTGTACATGTATACAGCAAACGTGCGAATGTTCAATTCCTTGTATTACCAGCGTGCATGTGTTTCGTTAATTGCAGTCAATTCGTGTTTATCTGGAGTCAATACGTCGCCCATAGCGCACGATTCCTGCTCATTATCCACCGCCAGAGTATATCACACGTGGATCAACCTGTTGTCATCCATCACTCGACAGTCGGCGGAGACATATTGGGAATGCTCCTTTCTAGTTGTTCTGTCTGTACTTTATGTCCGACGCACGCGCAGTTACCAAGGATCAAGACCTCACAGTGTAACTGCGCATGCGTCGGACAGAAAGTACAGACAGAACAACTAGAAAGGAGCAGCCTCCTTCATTAAGCCATACCACAAGTCGATTAAAAACCCAACTGTCAAATTATGTTGCACAATATTACCTTTCGGTTAGTTATTGCCGTGGCAGACACGGGCTATCATCAGTTTGCCATCCGGCTGCCAATGTTCCGTGTCTGAGAGACGAGACTCCGGTTAAGCTTACGATCACGGTGATGGTCGACATCTATTAGTTATGTAAAACACGAGAAACTAATTGATACATGTGTATATGTAACCATTTTACGAATTCTGGAAATTCCCATTAAAATCTCAATAGTTTCTATGTCAAAAGACGCAATCTATTTTCTAAAAACCGTGTATTCCTAGCGTGTCTGACTTTCTGGCTTCACGAACAACGCCCCAAGAGCATTCGTATCTTCTCTTTTTGAAGAAATAATGAACTGTCCATTCCAACTGTATTACTACGGGGTCATTTTAATATTGGAAAGAGGAGATTATTTGGTACTCTGTATTGTGTATCCAATTGTATATTAGTATTTGCTTTATCCCTCCTCGGCTGAACCCGTTAGCCCTGAACGACTCGCCAGCTCATTTCTAATCTATCAAGCGTCGTAATATGAGAACTGGGTACTCTCACAAATATAGAATTCCGCAATTCCGGACACGAGCGTTAGCCAATCCACAATTCAGTAACTCCTCATATTGAAAGCTCCGCCGACCTCTGAAGCTTGGAGGCCAGGTATGTTTAATTTTCGCAGAGGGAAATTGAACGAAACGAAATTATTATTAGCGGCCCGTCAGTCGGGATGTAACGTGAGGACCAGGGGCGAAAATGTCGCCATGTAATATTCAATATCTCGACATCCGTCAATCACAGGTCTCATTATACTACCGTGTTGATAAATCCGCGGTGCAGTAAATTTCATGAGACGTCAATTACAGCGCTCGGCTCGGAACCAGAACGAGACTGTATCCACTCACGCCGTCCTCTTATTACTTCCAGTTTTTAATATTCACAAGCTTTTATAAGCCACGGAATTAGCAGGCCTATGGACCATATGTTATCAGTGGTTATATGTTTATGTCAGGGGTGCAATACCATTTATGGAATTGCACATGGTTTATTACACGCTGCCTTAACGTAAAATTAATTAATATTTCAATTTCTATTCATTGCGTTATTGCTCGACTCCAGCGCATGCAACCTAATGTCGGTGTACGGTTAATGTTTGATAACCTTGTTTACTTTCCATCACTACTAGCATTCGTCTTGTCCAAATATTGTCTTTGACTATGTAGTGTAGTTATAACCAGCGTTTAATTTGGTCAGAACGTGTCAAGTTGGCGTTGGAAAACGCCGCTCAATATTAGAGAGCTATCCAAATACCTATTACAAATCCGAAATGGGACCACTCAATTGCTATACATATAATGAAATAATATCAGGTTTGTGTCAGTTTATTACAAACAGGATTGATTGGTATATTGTGCTTGTTTTATTGGATCTTTTCTATCGCCATCGAGGGCGATTCGTAATGATATTGCTGATGCGTTGTCACTTTCTACACTCACGTGTAGTGCGATGTACATTTACAAAGTATAATATGCCACATAGGAATATCATTCTGCGTGTACCCAGAGTGGACGTAACAAATAGGAAAAAAACTACATCTCATATCAATTAGTGGCTCTGAACGATGTGGTGTGCCTAGTACTCGTGTTAATGAAATACAAGTTCATAATTAAGAAATAACAACACATGACAAAATATTATAATTTGTATCATACATTACAAATGTTATACTAACAAGTTCCTAACCGGTAAACACACAACATGTATTTATCTACCAAATTGATTTTAAATACGGTCATGAAAAATGTGTTAGTTTCATAAATGGTATCAGCTGAGAAATGATTAGATCACGTGACTAGAATACAGCGTAATATACATGGAAGTGGCGTTGTCACGTGGAACTGAAGGATATGAGATCATAATTAATTTCACGCTAACACCGATATATACCAAGGAGTTAATATCATTTGATATCATAATAACTAACAAGCAATATCATTTGTAAGTAATCAATACCGTTATTCCCATTATACATTATTGAGTTCTCCTTTACGTGAATAGCTGCTTGTTTTGAGTATATTTCCATGGTATTCACATTAAACGTCCACAGAACTACAATTGATATTTAAACGTTTTGTTAATCATGTCGATAGTAATGATTTGTACGTCGATTTATACCTCATATCTGGGATATCATTATACTCGCATATCGGTGTTTTTTTGGGTAGCAACATTACTATGCTGTTAGGAACACAGACCGGGAAATGATTGCGCAGTGGTCTGCTATTATATACAGTCACATTCCTTTCTTAATTACATATTGACGGAACACCTCAAGTACCCATTGTGTTCCGGTACCGCGGCTGTTCGAATATGCCGTTCAATTTCCTAGGAAGCTGGCGTTTTGTTTATGAAGGGAATCTACCTATCCGTGCATGTCATTGAGGCCCTAGGCTGAACAGTAAGATAATCGACGAGTTTGTGTTCCGTGTGTTTAAGTCTCTTCCTCCGTCGATTCGCATTTGTTCGCGGGAGAAATGTACTGTTCCGGAAACCTACGAACGAGCGTTTCGGACTGAGAACAAAACGCGATAGATTTCATTCCATTACCGCGGTAATACAGTTATAGCCGACACTTATCTAATGAGATTTGTATGTCGTAACTTTCCTGTGATTGTTAAAATTAAGTAAATAAAGATAACAATATGAATGTGTATGTGTTAGCTGCATTGCAACCCATTGTATTGTAGTGTTAGGAAACACCAGAAAAACACATTTTACACATCATAAATGCACACCGTTCTCGAATACCATCTGTCCAATAGAGATATACATTACTCAAGTTACGCAATATATATTAAGACAAACTGTCGGTAGCAGATGGTACACTCAAATCCTAACACCACAATCCTAAACGAGTGTTTATATTTAATCATACTTCATTCAAAAATAAGTTGAGAGAGAAAAATGTGAGTCATGTTTCTGAGAACGATTGTTCCTCATGCTGATGGAGTTGTTCCTATATATGATGTGTGAGTATACATGTTTCTGAGAACGTTTGTTTCCTATCTTAATGGAGTTCTTTCTCTTCTTTGCAGGTTATTCGGTTCAGGTGGAACCTGTTCAGCATGTTCTCAAAACATTCCTGCCAGTGAACTCGTGATGCGCGTGCAGAGCAATGTCTACCACCTTAAGTGCTTCACGTGCGTCTCGTGTCACGGGCAGTTGGTGCCAGGAGACAAATTCAGTATTGTCAACGGCAGCTTACTGTGTGAACAAGACTACCCCAAAGTGCTAAAAGGTCACGCGTCACTTCCGCCCTCGAGAGCGGTGCACAAAGTAAAGTCACCTTTAGCAGTTTCGTAGAATCAAGGTAAATATAATTTTAATTTTCATCTTATTAACTTATTTATTTTATGTTCCTTTTATGATTATTATATTGTCAAGGGATATCATTGGTATTGACTATTAAATTAGATTAACGTTATCTGATTGAATTAATCTAATTTAATAATCATATTATAACGTTTCAGGTTTATGCTATTCTACGACATATTTAATAAATGGGTTTATGCCTGCGTTCTACACAATGAGCGTAATGTAGTCCGGGCATAAATTAGGGCGAATTTTGGGAAACGCACTTCTTGTGCGCATATGTGTCAAAAATGGATAACCCTGTCTGTTTTTAGGGCACGATAACCGGGTGGTATTGAATTTAGGGCACCAATGAACGACGTAGTTTATTAGCAATAAGATATCTTAAATAATCATCCTGGCTTACATTTCTTTCTCACGTTGTTATTCCTGTAAACAAACGGCCAAGAACCCTACACCCAATCAAGAAAACATTCATTTTAATAACTACACATTCTTGGGCTAGCCTCGATTTCATTAACCAATCAATTGTGCTATGTCCGCCTAAGTGCAAAATGTATTCTCATATCCTCGATTTGGGCTGGTGGGAGTGAATAGGAGGAACCGACATCCGGATATGTTGGAGTTGATTGTCAAACCATAACCTGATTGCTATACGACGGAGATGGACATCTTATTATACGAGGGTAGAATTACTGTGTGTGTGGGTATCTACACCGGCCTAGATCCTGTTTGTTTTGGCTATGTGGAATCGGAACAGTTGTAATTGTAATTTTACCAGTATAATAGTAAGTCGTGATGCGCTCAAAGAATGTTGCTTTGGATTCTCAGCCCGGCTGTACGTAGCGTTGAGGTGATGCTCAAATCTGCCACGTTTATCTTCGTTCCTGGTCGTTACTGGTCGTTTCTGGTCGTTCCTGGTCGTTTTTGTGTAGGTGTCTTCTTAGACTTCAAAGGAAGCCATTCCTTCGCAGAAACGGATGTTAAGAACACTATTTTTTTTGTACTAAACACCGTTGTCATTTATTGTAAACGACGAAATAAGTGCTTTTCCACTTCATGTCGAGTGAGAAATATATCTAACATGCGTAGATGTGTGTTAAACCTTCTGGTAGACTTTTTGTTAAGCTCGTAAACGTATTTACTATCTTTTTTCTAAAGTTCATTTGTGAAGATGGCAGATGTGAATTTTTAATAAAGTATGCGTCATTGTTGTTGGTGTTTAGCTTCTCCAGAACTAGAAAGATTTGGTGTACTGTATATGTACATGAACTATGATAAGGCGAATATTGTATTATGACATTGATCTGCTTATAGTGGGAGAAAAACCTATGACATTTGTATAGATGATAATTATTGTCCTTGGTGGATTTCGTTTTCGTTCTAATACTATTGTATAAAATACTTTCAGTGACATAACAAAGACCTGCTTTGAAGTGGGCGGTAAGTCTGTAAAAACGGAGATTACCATTATTAAATAACTTTACTATATTAATTATAATAAACAAAAATATATCCATACAGTAAACACAGTGTTTGTGAAACGTGGTAAAACATATTCAGTGATTTTTAAAGTAATTTTCCGTAAAATGAACTGGGTTTTATTTCCAAACATAAAATCTAGGTTGTAATTGTCACCATAATATTACATCAACCAAACATTCTTATCACTTACTATAACACGATATACATAATAAACAAGCATATCCGTCAATTGAGCTACGAAACCTTTGGCTTTATTTTTAAAATGTTAACTAGTCGGACGAATGTTATAAAGAATTACGGTGAGAGTGCAGTAAAATTATATGCGATAATTGGACCCATCTTGAATTGTAATAGGATTTGGAGTAGCATTGTTCTGTCCTTATTCATTTACAAGTTAATAATTCAACAAATTATCCGTGGAATCGATGACAATTTAGACACAGGCTGGAAACACTTTGTCGGGTCGTCTTAATAGTCTACCCCATCTCATCTGCGACTGCAATTATTTAGCGAACGCGGAATTGCAAATTTCAAGGAGAAGCTGAAATTAGAATTCGATATTCGATACTCGCCTTATTACCAGAACGCTTTGCAATATCGTTACACCGTGACGGTACTATGGACAGATATAATGCTGCATATCAATGCGAGGCTGCGAGATGTGTTTTCATGAATATGGTTACGTTGTTTTCCAAATTTGAGAATGCATATTATGGTGTATTGATCCCGGAAGTGGATTCTGTGAGGATTAACCCGAGTAATTACAGCAGTCTGCGCATCTGCTCTATTTGTACCGGAAACGTGTGCACTATGAGACCAGGAACGAGGCTGAAATACCGGAAATGACGTAAGATTTAATGCTACCCTGTACGAAGCGGCGTAACACTAAGGCAGCCTTGGCAATGGTGAAGTCAATTTCTAGGTTGGATGAAGGTCACCGGACGTCTTTATTTTTAACATAGGAGAGGCAAGTCTGCGTTTCACGAAATGTTCGTAGCTGTAATTACGCCATGGCTTTGGGGTAGCAAGATAACGTAGGCCTAAGCCTAGATTTACGCCCAGTCTGCTTAGACTTCATGATGCAGGGCCTAATTTCTTGTCAGTTTCGCCAGTGTATCTGTGTTGAAATTCAGTGGTTCGCATTCTGGGTATCGTTTCTTGAAGCTCTCATATCTACTACGAGACCATACGGAGTCTCGTAGCCATCTCTAATACATGGGGATCGTGCACTTACGAACCAGGGCTCGTATTCTCGAAACCTCTTAGCTAAGAACCTCTTAGTGAGAAAAGATCTCTTCAAAAATCATCATAAGCAGAAAACCAGTTAGGCAAATTCTTAGCACTTACGAACTTCTTAGGACTTGCGAAGTTTCGAGAATACGGGCCCTGTGCCTCACTGTTTTCCCCAACCAAGACAGATTTTGATGAATTAGTATCTATCTTTATGGTCTCATAGTGGATATGAGAGCTTCGAGAAAGGATACCCAGCTCGGTATTCGTCAATTAGCTGTAACCATGCACACACGAAAACAACACATAATCCGAGTACTTGAACGTGCCTTTGTAATGAGTCGGATTACTCAACTTCAATGAAACAGAACTGTGGAAGACGAACCGTGACAATTCGTGTTTCTCGTTTGTACGTATAAAGCAGTAATGATATTAACTGCACCGTCCATTATGTTCAGTGTTCATCAGCGAGATATGAAATTGTCTTCTATACGAAGCATGTAATGGGTTCGCCTCCTAATGCTATATGTCATTTGCGGACTGTGTGTTCTGATAATTAATTGAATTAATAATTGATTGCAAAACGTTGTATCTTTCTGTACTACTAAGTGATTTACGTTAATAATAAATTGTATTTTCTTAGGCATTCTATTAGACTAGTACATACTACGCCGTACGGCGCTTGGCGTATACGTAGTTCCTTCTATAAATATGAAACTTTGACTTATGAAACATATAACGGCAGTATATTTTCAATAAGATCGGACTTTGGTCTCTCCTTGTGAACACGCATATTTGGTCTTATTTCTAGATGTTACCACTTACCACAAAACTATATTTCTGAGCGTTACGGGGAGATAACTGTATCGAGAACCTGCAACGTCAGATTCAGAACTAGAAAGCTTGACTTCCGGTCAGGGGAGCGTTCATTATTCTTACCCCGGGGTGGAGGCCGACTCCCATTCGACCTTGACCTTCCCTACAGTATGTTGCAGCCTACTTACCGTTGTAATCGTCGTCCGACCTGCTGTAAACGTTCCTGGCAGCGCCGGTTTAATCTAAGTGTGTAGTTAATTAGAACGACACGCCATTACCCCCTAGTGATCGCTCTGCCATTGATCTTCGGGTCTTTCCGTCACCGCTGACAGCTAACATGGACGCCGACACGAGTCTAATTAGCGTGACGCTAGTTAAAGTATCTTAATTGCCCACCCTACCGCTCCGACCAGTTACCCGTATTGGACTGAGCGCGCCCTAATTAGTGTTGCATAATTGACGGTAATAAACGCTTTAATTTCCGAGGCTATTTACCGAAAGTAATTTGGACGTACGAGCGTTGTGGGAACGTTCGTCTCATACCTTCATGGCCTATAACCCGTCCTCGTGCTAGTACGGCTTATTGGGATGGGGGATGATTAGCTGGTAAATTAAAAAGATGGAATTACTTTCTCACGTCTGACTGGCAGAAGCAGAGGAGTCTGATTACATTGCTTCTGGAATGGGGAGTCAGTGAGCTTCTGACCTATCGTCATGCAGCCGATTGTAATATGCACTCAACCCGCTAAAAGTGATTCGTCTCCGGCGTTAGAACTAGAAACTACAGAATGAATAACCCGCAATAGATTGCATTACCCCCGCGAAAAGAACATAGCACCAAACTTGACAATTGCGTCTCGAACCTTTCCAAATGGAAGATTCGAGAAAAGCAACCCCAAAAAAAATAATGACGGATGAATAATGGAAAGATCTACATACCAAGCAGTAAATTAATTGTACTGTTTACATGTCTCCTGAAACGAGGCCTAGGAATTCTAGTTAACGCATGTACGTATTACGTATATCGACCATACATATTCTGACATGTTCACTAAGGTTTTGTCTATGTTGTCTTGCAGGTCTGCTGATGTTCCGAGATGTCCTGCGACAGTGGCGATGATTGTGTGGTGTAACTATAGACTACGAGTAACCGAGGAGCGTCGCCACATGCAGACTTCATCATTCTTACAGTGTCAACCGCTGGTGGGGCCCTGAATGCTGGTCAACATACAAGCAATGCGGGAGCCTCCAGCTCGGGACTATTGCTGTGTCTAAATATTGAAAGTGATGGCGATGTTTGACATTGCTAAGGCTCAGGAAACAGATAGGACTGTATACGAAACTGCGGAGAGCTAGCTTCGTGGAACAACACAAACAACTGTTTGAGGAGTTACGTTTGCACTAGATCTACCTAACTCAGTTCCCCCCTCCTTGAATTCTATGTTTTACCTGAGCAATGCCTGAAAGACGAGTATACATGTGGACTGGGAATGCTGGTTGGGGGAAAGAAAGCAAGACGACTTCGTACGGTGTGATACACACAAGCCGCCATGTTGGATAATGCTGACGCTATGATGCAACGCAAACATTTGACAGGAAGTGTTGCCATGGTGATGCCGAGGTGGTTGCTGTCGGTGGTGTATACTTGTAAATATTCTTTCTACGGACGTATTCATGTAAACCTCTGCTTTGGTCTGGTGTCTGGGACCAGAACGAGGCTCGAGGGACGGTGACTTTTAGTCTCAAAGCTGTGCTATCAAAGAAACGTTGCTATTTCAAATGTGTTGCACGTGCTCTGTGTGTGTGTATTACGTCATGACTAGATTACAGTGAATCGTCGTACTATTTAAGTGCCTATATTTTGTCTATAGCCAGCCTAGTAGACTATATACATGTTCATGCGATATCTCGCCAGTTAGTAGCCTACAACCATGACAAAGGTAATAGGTAAGCTATGTCTCCGTGTGCGGGCACGTGTAAGCGTATGCACACCCATCTGCGGAGACGCACACGAATACTACACATGGAGACATAACCTTCCTCGAAAGATTACATATCATAATAGGAACGGGAGCGCTTCATTTGTGAGGCGCCCCCATGGAGCGCTTCATTTGTGAGGCGCCCCCCATGTAAGCACAATATAATATGATAGTCCAGTAACGACGAACACACACACGCTGCTATTCACTCGGCCTATTCACATCTTGCGTAATGTTTGAGCACAAGGAATCTCAATATTGTGGAAATTATCCTTGGCAAGGAATCAAAACGAAGATGTGTTGACTTGATAAACATTTGCACGGACCTGCTCTCATGAGCGTCTCACGTCTGAGCTGAACTCTGCTGTTATAGAATGTCCGTCTTTGTGTAAAGTTTTCAGCTTAATATTTTGAAATATTGTTGAACTTTTACCAAACGAGAAACCTCGATTGACTAGTGCGCTGGTGGAAGACCAACCATTAAATAAAGTCAGTGGAGTTGATCACGTGTAATGTTGAATTATGAGATATATTCAAAGAAGGAGTTAAGCATGTGGCATGCTCAGAAAGAAGTCGACCTGAAGACGATCTGCTGCTTGCAATCTGATACTTCAACTACAACTACTTAGAACAGAACTGGAAATACGTTATATCATATCATAGACTCGCTAGTGATTACTGTCATATGCATTTAACGGGATATCGGATGGCATTCTTGTTTAGTGGCCATAACGTTTAGTCCAATGGAAGGCTATATATAGTTCCAGATTTCTACCATTCCAACAGCCGTTCTCTTGTAGCATAACTGAAAGTATTCCAATCTATTGGGACTGACGTCATTTTAGCACTATATATATATGACCATAGCACACATGAATTACATACAGAAAATATACACATAATGTTTAGAGCGAATACACTGATGTATGTAAGACTGATCTGCTGGTATCGAAGTCAGTACAGTTTTACCCCACCTGTGTGGAGTCCAGCGAATTACAAGCAGTCTTCTTCTTCTTCTTATTATTATTATTGTTATTGTTATTATTATTATTACATGGAGCTGAATTAAGAACACTTCTGCTGATATACATGTATACTAGTAAACCGTGCCATGTAGAACAGAACAGAACAGAACAGAACAGAACAGAGTTTTAGTCTCATAATAATCACATACACTGATAAGGAGAATGCACAAATTTACATTTTGTTATTCACATACAGAGATGTTAAGGGAGCATACACATCCCGTATTTAATTAATCTAACTAATTTAATTACATGAGGATATATATCTGACATAATGCTAACACATTTGTCAACAGAAGCATATTTACAGTAATAAGGTGGTAAATATAATTATATAAGCTTTTGGAGTGATGGACAACACAATAAAAAAATATATATTCGTCTCCTAATGTAGCATTACATAAATTACATATTCTATTTTCAACATCAATTTTATACCATCTTCCCGTTTCAATTGGTAATCTATGGTTAAGTTGTTTTTCCATCCTTGCATAAAATGGTCTAATAATATTGTTTATACAGTGTTCTTAACAAAGTTTACATTTGGACATGTTTGTTTCATGCATACACTTCCTATTTTTGTTTCATACACTTCCTATTTTTGTTTCATACACTTGCTGGTAACATACACGTAGTCGATCTCCGTTTATCCGGAAGGTTACATTCAGAACCGATAACATCGTGCGGTTAACTGAGTTTCCGGATGTCTGAAATTTGTAAGAGTTGTTTTTCGGTAATGTTATTCGAGAGTATGACATTATTTAATGTCACATATTGTGATCATCCACTGATATACATGTCGGAAGCGGTGTTAACCATTTCGAAATAGATCTAACGACGAGCCAAATAACTCATTGTAAACCTGAAACTGTCCCACGCAAGAGTTATGTTTCAATGTAGGTCCCTATTATAACGCTGGTACAAGAACACTGTTTAGTGCTATCACCTATATGTACTAGGTATTAATCTGTTAATATGGTGTTCACGTTTCCTAGTTTGACCTATGTGTTTTACGGAATAGTAATTTAGTATTCCATGCAACGAATTCTGGGGTTATTATTAACGTTCACTGTTTTTAGACTCCGCTCCAAATAGTAGAACAGATAATAGACATTGTAAGTGTTAGTCTTCCTTAAAAAGACGTTTTCCAATTGGACGAAGATATCCCTCAAAGGTTCATGTACGGTCTCAGAGACAAAGAGACGGAGATCAAACTATGCTATTACTGTATATTTAGAACGTTGAAAGATGCATCAGGTAGCCTAAATTATAGGTTGTTTCACGAAACTCGTAACGTATATCGAGGAGGTTGACTTCATTTCCTGTTATATTACATCATTATCATTGTGCATGTTTACTATATACATGTATTTACGTTGCAATACGACTGCGCGACATCACATCGGAACTAGTATTCTATTCAAAGACGTATATATAAAAAGGCGAGATTTAAATGTGTTTTCTTTTTATTTCTGATTCCATTTCAGGTCAGACGCAGGGAAAACGCCCGTCTAACACCGCCGAGAATGGCAACGTCACTCTTCTCCCGACCACGCCCACAACCCCAACCAGTCCCGACGCCCTTCTCGGCCCCATCGTGCCCCTCGGCGAGGCTAAACCAGCACCGAGGGACGACCAACCCCAGGTCTACAAGCGAAGGTGGTTCATCCTCGCCTTGTTCTGCGTCTACAGCTTCAGTAGCGCTTTTCAATGGATCCACCTCAACATCATCGGTAACGTCATCCTACGTTACTACAATGAGAGTTTGCCCGGAGACGCATTCCAGAAAGAGACGGCCATTGATTGGCTGTCCATGATATACATGTTAGCGTACATTATCCTCGTTATTCCGGCCACGTGGATAATGGACAAAAAAGGGCTCAGATTGTGTCATGTACTGGGTTCGTTGTTAAACTGTATCGGGGCGTGGCTCAAGTGCGCCAGTATCAGTCCGGATAGGTTCGGGGTGCTGATGTTTGCTCAAACGTTGTGCGCATGCGCGCAGATGTGGGTCATAGGGATTCCCGCGAGACTTGCGGCTGTCTGGTTTGGGCCTAATGAAGTCTCTACGGCGACATCAATGGGAGTGTTCGGAAATCAGGTTTGCATTTAATAATAATAATAATAATAATAATAATAATAATAATAATAATAATAATGTATTTAGACCCAAAGGTTCAAACCGGAAATATTGGGCATCCAAAAATATCAAAAAATTAAAAGCACTATACTAACATAAGAAAACAGCAACGGACAAGTTCATTTCACAAATTAACCTTTTATAATATTAGCTTTGTACATATATGTATATATATAACCCAAGTGCGCATATCTGATTTCAGGTGGGGGTGGCTGCTGGCTTCCTGCTTCCACCGGAACTAGTACCTAACTCTCCTGATATTAATGACGTCACCAAGGACCTCAACATTATGATGTATAGCACAGCAGCTTTCACCACACTGCTTTTTATCCTTATTGTAATATGTGAGTGTCCTGATATCCTAGGTCCTAGTATCAATTATATAGACGTTGTTAGAGTTTTTAATAATTTTGTTTTTATATTCTTGGGACTAAACACATATAGTGTAGTGAATGGAAGCGTTCTTGAAACGTCAATATGTTAACCCACTCCCAGCTGGATTAGGAGTAGACACAATTCGTTGGGGTATCTCCAGTTGCCTTCAGCATTGAGATAGTTAAACTTTCGCCATCCTCTGAAATAAAGGCCTACAGAACATTGGTCAATGATTGCATGTAAATAACAGATGGAAATTGATACCCAAGAGCAAGTTTTTTTCTCTTTTCTAGTTTTAAAGGACAAGCCACCTAAACCACCTAGTCGAGCTCAGATGCTTGCTGTAGAAGCTGCCACCCATGAGAATTATCTGGCGTCTCTGTTCCGCCTTCTAAGGAACCCAGGATACATGATTCTAATGATATCGTATGGTGAGTGTGTGGTACTGCTACGTATAGAGTAGACACGGTGTACGGAGGACCTGATTCGCATACTCGTAGTGAACGATTTGCATTGCTAGAGATATAGAATTGGTTGAATTGCAATATCGTTATAAATCAGATCCGAAATCGACGCCAAAAGGTTCAAGGTGCGAAATTTGAACTGATTTGTATTAGATTGGGTAGAAAGTGAAATAGTCTTCTCCTTTTACATTATGAAATATTTTAATAAAATATTACGGTGATTGATAACTCTATTTATCTATACCTGTGTATATCGTTCACTTTACACATGTAAATAACCATGGCGTACACCGTTCCTTGCGTAAGCAAGTTTTTGTATAGGCTACGTGTCGAATATTTTCAAACTTTCTAATATTTGCAATAACCGATATAACTGTTTGAGGCTGCCTTTAAATTTGCATATATATAAATTTAGTTTCCGTGTTATAATTTGCGTTCTCCATATCGTAAAGTTTATGCTAATTGAAATATAATTGGAGCCGTAATTCAATTAGAATTATGAATATCAATCATTATGTCAATTGTGTTCTTTTAGATAAATAATTTCAATAAATCTACTGTTGCTACTAATCATGTTAATTTAAATTGAATTGGATATATTTGAAATGTGTACTACTTTCTTTTCAGGAATAAACACTGGTTGTTTCTATGCTATTTCTACACTATTGAATGCGGTGGTATTATATTATTTTAAGGTAATAACCAAATGGCTCCTTGTGTCGTGGCGTAGACCTACTCTCATAAGGGGTTATCCAGTCAAGGGACGCAATAGTATTTACCGTTGGTGGGGGCGTATGTGATGTCATTGCATGGTATGAGCCTAGTGCGAATACCTCCTCGAATTTCATGATTAGGGTAACATATGTGACATGAAGTTAATCGTATTTTAATAACTGCAATGGGCTGACAGGTTAACAGTTAATGATAATAGTTTACGAACAAAATTAATAGTTTTAAATAGATAATGATTCAAATACTAATGGCAATGCGTGCTTGAATAATGACAACAAGATCATCAGAGTAGTAAAGGGGGAAGTAAGTGTGTGTGTGTGTGTGTGTGTGTGTGTGTGTGTGTGTGTGTGTGTGTGTGTGTGTGTGTGTGTGTGTGTGTG
>JAUTBZ010123008.1:0-15725 GCA_032361785.1 Lepetodrilus galriftensis
AGTAGTAGTAGTAGTAGTAGTAGTAGTAGTAGTAGTAGTAGTAGTAGTAGTAGTAGTAGTAGTAGTAGTATATTAATTTTCATTAATTAGGCATTGTTATGACTGTTACAGCTATATAAATGCTACTACTACTACTATTATTATTATTATTATTATTATTATTATTATTATCATAGAAATTGATCTTGAGTTATTGTATTACTGTTCATTAACGAGCCCACTCCTACTGGTCCTCAATTTAAACATACACCAAACCCACTGCAGGCATTTAGGTACAATTAGCTGGCGATAATGTGCTTGCACCATATCGTGTAAGTGGCAAATGATTGGTCTTGTGGTACCTGGTAACTTAATTTCCTGGTGCTGATGATTACAAGGGCAATAGATTACTATCATATCGCAAGTAAAACATGCAGTGTGCATTAGTATTACATGCACGTAGCACGTAAGTACACGTAATATCCCTTACTGTAAGGTAAGTAAACATGGAAAGTAACAAATAGATCTAATTAGGCAGTGCAGTCAAGGGTGTTGTATCCTGGGTTCACTGTACGTAACTTTTAATTACACAATATATTTCAAGCATAGTTTTTGTAATGTACACTACATAAAGAACTATTGAGTTAGATTCGTGCAGATGGGTGGGATATGAAATAATGTTATACTATAGCCTGCACCTTTCACCTGTACATAACATGACGGACACAAAGACATGAGATATTTGATTGACAGATTGACAGTCTGGAAATTGTATACCAGTATAATTTTAATTCATTTGTATTTCTTAACGTCGTCAATGACAGATATTGACAATATGAACTTTTCTATGTGTTTTCATTACATTTCTATAGCTGCGGTAATGATATCGGGAATTATGGGGTTATATTGCAGAGCAGTCCATAAAGGATTTGATAACATATTGTAATCACCTATGAATGAAATAGCGTCTCAATAGCGTCAGTAGCAAATACTTCACTCTCATAATGACTGCGTTGTACACGGCACTGATATACACTGTCCAGATATACACGGACTACAGAAAGTAAAGCTTGGTCTATTTGATTCGTATCAGATGCATTTATCATGGAGTGAATGCCTCGTGAAGGGCGATATTTCATGTAATATTTCTGTATAAAGACTTAGACCTTCGCTTACGAACACATCTCTCTATCGAGGAGAGTGGCTGTATATGTCACAATCACAATTGAAGATCTATAAGTATATAGACATGATATATGTGCATATATTTACTCGATAATACACATACTTCCTTCATCAATAGGATTTTATGTTACAATAAAATCTTATCTTTTCATACACTCAACCGTATCTTAATGTTAGAAAAGTGTTATACAGGTGGTTTACTTTGTGTTTTAGCGGAAACTTTATTGCAAGCAGATTGTACCTCTACGCAAATTTAGAACATCCGCTACTTCAATATTAAGTTACCAAGTGTGTATGCAGTATTTAGCTTGCACCTAATTATGCACATCCGTTTTTCTAAAGCGTGGGTTGAAGACATGTGGTGCAGCATTCTTCACCTGGAAGTTTTAATAAATTTCTGGATAACGGAAGTTGTATTCACACTCATGTTGAGTGGCGCAGCCGCAAGTTGAGTGGAACAGCCACAAGTTGAGAGGCACAGCCACAAGTTGAGTGGCACAGCCACGGGTTCCCGCCTGTTGATGTTTGCGTGCATCAGAACCACAGCTTCTACAAATTACTTAAGACTGTTTGCTAAGTACCATCTTACCTCCGTAGTCTTAGCACCTGTCCTGCCCGCCTCCTCGATCTACAGAGCTGATGTGCCCATGTTGAGCTGTTCCAGGCCAATTAATTGGCAATTGGATATTGTAGACCAATCATTTTGGGGAATTCTTTCTTGTCTAAGGGTTCCAGGTATGCTGCAGTTAACGGGTGACATAACTAATGATGGATGATCACCTTCTGTTGGTGTTTTCAATACCTTGCTGCACTTTTAGTTTGTGTGTGTAACCTTGTAATTGTTTTGGGATCAAGGTTAAGGATATGAATTTAATCCATAGCGTTCATTCATCCCAATTAACTTTTATTTATAAAACAGATATTTGATGGATTAGTCTTAATTCCTAGGATTAATTTTTATCACTATTTAAAAATACTAAAATATTCTGTACAATTAAGAAATGTTCAAACACTGAGGAAAGGCTTTCTAAATTGTAAATTAATATTCTCAACTTGTATCTTGCAAATTGTATTTATTGTAATGTTGGAATAATAAAGAGCAATGTTTGATAACAATTCAAATTGCTTTTGTAAAGGAAGAAATAGTTCCTGCTCAATATAACCTAATGTTTTGTGACTATACCTTTAAATATATTTTTTTACCCTTTGTAAATTCATTTGCTATTTCTCTAGGATTTATTACAATTCTTAATCATATGACTGAAAACATTAGTAGTAGATTACGCTACTCTGTTAAGCAACCATGTGAACATGTTAAACGAAAGCAAACTTTTATAAATGCCTATAGATCTATTTGTTTTTCTAGAACATTCTTTTTAAAGTATATGTTTTTGCAATATAAATGCCACTAATTATATCCACAAACATACACATGTTGTATGTCTTATAGACACTTTCATGAAAATGCATGGTATCACTAAGCCTAAATACTTGCATATTTGACTGCAGTGTTAACTCAAACATCGGAGATGATAGCTATGTGAGAAATGTGCTATGATTAATGCCATATCCTAGCTAAAGTATGAATATTCCTCCACACATTTGTGAAACATCAGAAATATATTAGTTGGTTTATATTAAAACAATATTGTGAAAATAATTCGCGTCTAGACGTGGTACCTCCCCATGAAGTGCTGAGACTCGAGTGCTTCAACATTTGTTGTCTGGCTTTCATTGGCATTGACATTGTCATGTTTCCTCCATTTCTGCTACGGATGCCGACCTTTGCTTCCCAAATTGGAATCTTTATTAATATTTACCAAATAATTAACTACTAATGTCCAAAATCATCTAGATGATTGTCGTCATAAACAAAGGAAGACATTTATCTTGGCTGGGATTGTATTCTTGGTTCCAGTAATGTCACCAGCTGAGGTCCCTCAAAGAGTGTTGTTATCTGGAACTGTTTGTTCTGAAACTATTAGCATGTTTATACTACTTTCCTGACAAATTACATGGGTGGTTTGGATGAAGTGAGCCAGAACTATTTCCCTTATGGCTTCTGTTGTTTTACAGCCCCACTTAAGATAGAGGTAATTTTATACAAATATCCACGAGGTAAACAGACCATATTGGCACCAATGTTGCTAAGCATGTCGTGAAACTCATGGAAACTCACGACACAGATGTATGCCATTGAACCATGCAATCTTGAAGACATTGCTGCATATGTGTAGAAATATTTAACATGAATACAATCTAAATCAAATATTATTAAACAAAACAGTTAATATGATTACTTATTCAATGGATTACATAACTACACCACACAAGAAATATGAATTGTGTTGCTATGCCAGAGGGTAAGACTGGAGGGGTGCGAAAGAATCGCCAGACACAAATACATTTTTGGCACTTAATAGTACTTTGCTGTTTGTTTGTTTGTCTGGCGTCTCATTGATGTCGCTCACCTCTCGCCCAACAAGATGCACTGATAAAGAGTGGATGCAGAAGAGATACAGAAATAGAACAGTGGTGAAAAAATTCAGATCAAAGAGACAGTTCAAAGGACAAAAGTGTAGCATTAAAAAAAAGAACATTAATTGAAATGTTTTTTGGCCATGCTTCATTATTTGTGGAAAGAATCCGATCGAAATTAATACTAGCCTAGGCCATTTCTCCCAATGCTAAAGGTATCCTAAGAATTGTAGAAATTCATAACATTTGTTATTTGTATCACTATTCAGGCTAGTACGTTTTAAAGTTAGTTTCTATATATTCTGGCATATTAGATGGAATTGGAAATATCTGCAGAAGGAAAAGGTCTCAAGGGTAAAACAACTATCTTTGCAAATTTTCGAAAATTTTAATTGTTTTCTATGATAACTACGTCCTGGAGATAGAAAATACACAGTGCAGTACGTTGCCTGTACGTCCACACCCTATTGCACAAAGAAAACCATTAGCGTCTGAAGACTTCCATTGAGCAAACATTCCAGGAACATTTCACATGTCCTATTACACCATCGTGCTGAAACGTAAATGTTTCTCCAAGATTAAACATCGTCTTCAGGGTATACTTGTGAAATAGACCATCACCAGCTCTACAAGAGATATCTGATATTGATGTGTGAAATAGATGCTCGTGTCAGAAACATAGAAAGGAAACATTGAGTTTAAAACAATTATTTGAGACTGAAACTAAAACATGTATGTTTAAAACCAAAGTGTCATCACCTTAACCTTTTTCATTTTTATCTAGATTCTAGCAACTGGAAGGATTAATTTAATTTTCTTCCTGCTGTGTGTAACTCTGTGGAAACTATTTACTTAATTATTGAACAAGTATAGGAAATTGATAGAAAAATATAACCATTACAGTAGTTATATCCAATCAACCATGTCATTACATTGTATGATGCTTTGATGAACATTTGAAGCATGTATAAAATCATATCATTGCAAATAGTGATGTATCACCCAGAGACCTTTGTGCATGATCCAATGAGCATGATAGTGTACTATGTGTTTATAATAGGGACCTGCTTGAGGATGGAGGAAAACCTGTTAGTGTTATGCAGTCTAGTCTTCTCGGCAGTTATCCCGAGTATGCCGGCATCTGATAACCCATCTGATAACCCATCTGATAACCCATCAATTTGTTAGATATGCCTGCAGCTGAAAAACAGTGGTATTCCTGTAACATTTACACTGATTGGTTGTTGAACTTTGGTGAACCAGCGAGATGATTGTTGACATTTTTTGCCTGAAGCTCTGGCTATACACGTTGGAGGTTTGAATTTACCCTATTGATCATGTTGATGTTTAATGCTGCTGATAATATCGCTTTGGTAAAATTGAGTGCAATCCTACAACTGAATATAACCAGCGGACATGTCCTAGTAAGAAAGCTGTCATGTGGAAAATGTGTTCAAGTATAAGTACGTGTAGGTAAAACACAATGGGCCATTGTTCACTTTCAATTGTTAATGTCACAATTCTGTACTCCTGAAAATATCTGGATATCCTTCTGCACCATCTGGCCGCTCCAGTAGCTTCTCCACAGTGGAGGTCAGTCTCACTCGCAGTACAGAGTGGTCAGCCTTGATTCTTCAGCACCAGCCTTGGCTCATGGCTATTACCGTAGCAGATAGTTGTTGCAGGTTTTCTTGAAACAATAAACAACTTTGGGTTACATATTTTTCATATTCTTCATTCCCCCTCTATTTCTTTCAAATTTTACTATTAAAGCTAAGAATAAATAAACAATATTTCTTCTTGTTGCTCATTGTTTAACACTCTCCCTGCTGAATTATGGTAGACACAGGCACTGCTCTTTAGGGTATCTCCGGCATGGAGAAGGTTAATGAAATCGATGAAAATTGAAAATTAAAATGAGTAAGAAATTTTGTTGTATTTTCTTTCCTTTACAATAGTAAGCAGTTCAAACAAACATTTTTCTCAACAAGTGAACAAAATCTTCATCAGCAAATATATACACAAATACTAGTACAACAATTAGGAACACCTTTTAACTGTACACACCAATTAACAAGTGAATCTACAAGTACTTCCTTCTGAAATGGCTTTACAATTCTCATTGGTCTGTTCGCCACCTCACAGTGGTTGTTCACAGGTCCTGTAGTTTCACAGTCACACTCTAAACACTCCCGGGTTTGTTGTGGTCCTTGTATAAACACACACTCTCCACCCAGCCGCAAAGAATTCAAGAAAGTCTACATTGTCTCCCATTGAACCTCATGGTGTTAACTTTCTGTAAGCAAACACAGCGAGGGTCTTACTGCACATGTAAGACATAGCACAATCTTGGAGACATTTTCAGACGAGCCAGCGGTTAAAACACCATATTGATTAAGGTTGACATTTATGTATATTGAATACTGAAAATGTACACTATTTTATATCCCAAAAAAATATTTAAGATAAGACACAAAAAAGTTACCATTTACCATTGCAATGATCATGTACACATTTCTATCTAGTCTAGTCTGATGTAGTAAGAATATATTATACTGTACTTTATTTAGTTAATCCCATAGTTTTTAAAGTTATTATGATAATGTTTCTACTAGACAGTTATGTAGAAAGCAAATGCACTGGGGATTACAATATTGGCATATACTAGCAGTGGTAGAAATCATGAAATTAGAATTCTAAAATCATGCAATTAAGTTTGTATATAACAGTACTTTATAACCATTATAATTAAGCTGAAAATAGGAGACTACGATTATCAACGGTTATCCAGTTATCGTCGTCTAGATATGCAACGTATCTCTGGTTTCACTTCAAAGCAAGTCATCAATCTTGGTGCAATATTGTCTGCAGCGTACAATGGCCGTGCTTTCAGCGGAGGTTTTCATTACGACAGCGACGCAGGCTGCCAAGGAATTGTTCCTTATCATCGATTACAACATAGGGCAAAACAGTCTCTTCGCACATGATAAGCCGTTATTTACGCTGTCAACAATATGTAATTTCACATTGGGTTAAGCTCGACAGCTGCTTATTACAGCCGGGCTAGATGTCACAGTGTTATTGATGTTGTGGAAAATGATGTTCGCGTTTCACTCCGTGATCGTAGATTACACGTCTAGCGGATTTGGGGGACAATGAGGGAAGCTACGCAACTCTGATTTTATTTCCTGTTTTGCGTCAAGATGTAAGAATGTCTGAATGAAGATAATCCTAGTCTGATGAGTAGTCAATCTTCTAGCCGTGATGTTTGCCTTCATTGCACTTCACATACATATACATAGAACAGTCCCTTCAGTCCTTGACAACATTGACAACAGATGTACCGAAAAGGTTTACTCCATTAAGTAATGTTAAATCATTTCCACAGCTTGTATATTAAACATAAAAAAATAAAATGGCATGTACGTAATTCTTTCCCCAAAACATTTTTTACAAAAGAAATCATTAAAAAAATATTTTAATTTCCTATCCGGTATAGAATTAGATGAAATGTGTGAATTAACCTTCTAGTGTCTGGAAAGGCATCATTGTCTACCTCGCACAGAGTTGAAGAGGTGGAATGAATGTACATTTATCCATTGACTGGGGTAATAATAATGTAGAACTTTCAGAAAGCTTTCCTGCGAGGATATAGCGCGTTATGAGTGAGCTTACTATTATTAATTACTAGTGCTCCCTCGATATAACGCCCTTTGATGCACCGCGGATTCGGATACATTTTTAAATTTTTTTTCTTTCTCCAATTATATTTGTTGATATAACGCGGGTATTATAACACGGGTGACATGTCATGGACCCCAACTTCAGCGTTATATCGAAGGATGACTGTATTCTAGAATTTTACCCTTCTTGATCCAGTTCCACAGATGTGACTCAGTATTCAGTTACAAGAGCCCTGTATCAGGACGTCGCTTTAACCCTCTCCTTGCTGAATTAGACACAGACACTGCTCTATGGGCATCTCTGGTTGCATTTAGCATAGAGGGGGTTAATGACTGTCAAAGAATGAGAGTTGTAACTTGCTAGCACACTCATATGTACACAGCGCCTTGTGTTTTTCTCTTGGGGCTATCATTAAACCATCAATGTCTTCTGTATCTTCCAGAGATGGAGAGCGACTTCCACATCTTCTCCCACACTGACCTGGTGGGGTACGTCCAGCTGACAGTGGATGGGCAGCGAAACCAGCTGCTGGTCGGCGCCAGGGACGGCCTGTTCCGTCTGTCGCTTGACCATCTAGACGTCCTGGAGGAGGTCACCTGGAACTCGGACGACAATACGGTCAAGTTCTGCGTGGCCAAAGGTCAGGCGGCGGAGAACTGCCACAACTTTGTCCGAGTTCTACTCCTGCATGAAGACCGGGTGTTCGCCTGCGGAACCAACGCCTACAAGCCGCAGTGTACCTGGAGACAGGTAACAATGAGAATAGTAGTCGTAATAATAGCATGGTAACACTTAGTTAAAGTAGTCCTGTATTGTAGTATTAACTGACATACTTAATTAATGGTAAGAGACTAGGAAGGAAAACATCAATTATTTTCATTAAGATGTAACTATGGTCACAGTATATATGGGTACTGTCTGTCACTTCAGGCCGACAACTTGGAGCTGGTGAACGAGACGATCGACGGCCAGGCACGGTGTCCGTACAACCCGTACCAGAATGCCACGGCTCTGATGACTCCCAATGGCGACCTCTACACCGCCACCATCATCGACATCACCGGCCGCGACCCCGCCATCAACCGCAACCTCGGACCCTCCACACAACTGAGGACCATGCAGCGCAACTCTAAGTGGCTCAATGGTAAGATACGGGACAATTCTAAGTGGCACAATGGTAAGATACAGGACAATTCTAAGTGGCTCAATGGTAAGATACAGGACAATTCTAAGTGGCTCAATGGTAAGATACAGGACAACTCTTGACTCTTATACTGATACATGACAACTCCAAGTGGCCCAATGGTAAGATTAATGGTAAGATACAGGACAACTCTATGTGGCTCAATGGTAAGATTAATGATAATATACAGGACAACTCTATATGGCTCAATGGTAAGATATGGGACAATTCAAGTGCTTCAACAGTAAGATACAGGACAACTGTGACTGTTATACTCAATGGTAAGATCCTGGACAACTCCACGTAGATATGATGGATGATATCATCTCCCTCCTGATATCTAATAGGATATTTCTGCTGAGCATGACATCGTTCTGATATCAATCACACATACATGTGATGACACTTGACTGATGTCTCGTGAGATAACTCGCCCATGTGATGACACTTGACTGATGTCTCGTGAGATAACTCGTCCATGTGATGCAAGTGAAATGTATTCCCAGCTCTGAAATGAACACTATGTAATAGGCATGAATCACGTACCAGCCAGCATCATATGTCAACATATGTGGCTTATACTGGTAGGATGTGAAATGTTAAGATATTGTTGGTCAAACCCCAATTTTTATAATATGAAATTTTAAATACAAAATAATAGCAATTACGGGTATCAAGAATCCTATTATTGCAGTTATAGAATATTATGAAAACATTTCTTGATTGTACATTTATTGTCATGTATGTGTCATGGATGGGTGTTCATGAGTCACATTTAACATGAGCTTGTCTTGACAGACAATCCTTAGAGTGGCGGAGACAGTTTAACACCTCACTGTTAATGTCTGACAAGAATTAAGCCCCATCACACCCTTTGTCTTCAAACTTTTACCTAGGAGGTATTTGACATTTGTCTAAAAGCATTCTGTGCAGCAGAGGAATGTTAATATGGCCACCACCTCCTTCTCTGACCGTTCACATGGGAGTCCGATATCTGCCCTGACCACCCCTGGAAGTGTACATGTGTTCATTTCAAACATATGGCAGATATATCATGTCACATATCACGCACACACAGCCAATTGTCTAAATAATTTGTTTGCTTTTGACATTAGCATGTTGTATATATATCACGGCTATTGCCAGTAATGGTTGGACCATTATGCTAATCATACCAGTGTCGTTGACTTCCGGCCTTTGTGGAATAAGTACTTGAAATTGATCTGGTGGTAATAGTTATACCAATATAACTGTCAGTGCCACATATTTAAGAACCTACCTTTAATAATATAAATACTAGGGATTTTTTTTTCCTATCAAATTATTTTGATAAAATATTCTGGATGCGGAAAATGTTTCTACATGACAAATATATTAAACATATACGGAGAATTGACCTCTTTAACTATGTAAATGACCCCTGTATACCTACAATTGGAACACGATTGACTGGAGTAATTGCCACTGTTGTTTATGTCCCGCGTGTAAACACAGCGAGCTGTAAGTACAATGGAGCTAGCGGCTTGTTTCAATAAGAACCAGATCTTAAACACCAAGCCTGGACAGTAGGCGACCATTGGACACCTTAGTCAGTGTATTATGGCCATTCTACCTGTGATTAACGATGGTCACTTCAAGGGTCTGGACATTAACCTGACAGCACTTTTAACACCATTCTTTATATGATTGTTTTTATGGTTGTTTATATGATTGTTTTTGTGACTAGGGCAAGCATCACATGGCGTGTAAATACAGTTTTTGTCTTTAGCTTTGAGACAATGTGTATACTGTTGTCTGTACACATGATTATATTGTCATACTGTCAGTATTAACACATATAACTACGAGGCAAGGGGCCAATTAGTGCTAGAGGTAGATACCATTGTAGACGAAGTGTAAGAAGATAGGAACCACGCTGGATAAAGTCACGGACAATGATTGCAAGATAAAAGCTAAAAACAAGCCAGGTATCAGTTAAAGTAATTGAGCTTTGTTTTGAACTAATTATACGTCTATTTTGACGTCATTATTGTCTACTAGTCTAGGCACTTGCACTGAATGAGCGTAGTATGTCTGGAAGAACTTTGCCAACAAATATTCTTAAGGATAGCAACATATTCTTTGAAATAAAGCTTTAATGAAAATGTATTCAATTTTTAGTTGTACTAATTTCAGATGCAACCGTATTTATAGTGCACTTCACAAAAATGAAAATCATGCAGTTTTTCTATTACAATTATAATTAAAGTAATAAGTCTCAGCATGAATAAGGATGTAATTAACACTGCAGCAGTAGTGTGCCAGATACATGTCCCAATGAATGAAAGTAGTGTTTGTCATTACTCTAGAGGTAATAACAGTATCCCTGCTGAGAATGTAACTCAATTCATCAGTCATCCCACTACTGGGCCCATGTAATGCTATATGACTGAAAACATAGGATATTGTCTGGTCTACTCAGTATAATGTAGAATATTGTCTGGTCTACTCAGTATAATGTAGAATATTGTCTGGTCTACTCAGTATAATGTAGAATATTGTCCGCTCTACTCAATATAACATAAAATATTGTCCAGTCTACTCAATATAACGTAGCATATTGTCTAGTCTACTCAATATAACATAGAATATTGTCTAGTCTACTCAATATAACGTAGAATATTGTCTAGTCTACTCAATATAACATAGAATATTGTCTGGTCTACTCAATATAACATAGAATATTGTCTAGTCTAATCAATATAATGTAGAATATTGTCTGGTCTACTCAGTATAATGTAGACTATTGTCTGGTCTACTCAATATAATGTAGGATATTGTCTAGTCTACTCAGTATAACGTAGAATATTGTCTAGTCTACTCAGCATACATTTTACCTGAGCACTTCAATCCTCAGTTGCACCGCTGAGAGAATTCTGCCGGAATAGCTTATCGTTCCTACAGGTACTAACAGACATTTCTTTACCAGTATGCTTCCCTAATTGCTTAATTCTAAAAAGAAGTAAATCATTAAATGCACAAACACATTGCAGAGTGAAAAGGAATCTTAGCCATAATTGTCTGTGCAGGAATGAAGGAGAAATACCTTCAAGAAGAGCTTGAGAGCTTTTTATTTGCTGTGAAAAGAAGCTTGGCACACCTGATGGTAGACAATTAGCGAGGCGTCGGGCTCAGTAAACCACTTCAAACTTTATAACCTTGTTTGCCCTCTTTTACATAGTATACCCCCTGTTGAATCATTTTGGATTTCGTTCAGTGTGTTTGCGTAGATTGAAATATTAACCCTCTTCCTGCTGAAGGCAACCAGAGATGCCCTAATGAGCAGTTCTTTTGTCTGTTGAATCTTTTCTGTTGAATCATTTTGGATTTCGTTCAGTGTGTTTGCGTAGATTGCAATATTAACCCTCTTCCTGCTGAAGGCAACCAGAGATGCCATAATGAGCAGTTCTTTTGTCTAATCTAGCAAGGATCTCGAGAGGGTTAATGTATATTGCTGTTATTTTTAATCATTATTTTTTGGAGGGTGTTGAGGAAGTACTGGACAATGATGAATCTTCTGAAATTGTATTTAGGGATTTTCATTATACTGATTCTGCATGACATTGATTTATGACATAAATATAAGACATACTGATGTTTGACGTGTATGGCGTGATGCCAGTTCAGTAAATACATGTTTTCAGAATTATATTTTTTTCTCGTTACAGAACCAAACTTTATTTCCTCCTACGATGTCGGTGACTTTGTGTATTTCTTCTTCCGTGAAACTGCCGTGGAGTACATAAACTGTGGCAAGGTGAGTCGGGAGTGACCTTTGACATCAAGCAACAGTCACTATGACTATGGGGCAGATGGTAGGACAGTGGTAGAACAAAGGTTCCGGGGTCCAATCCAATCATAGAAGCCCATCAATGACAGCGAAAGTTACGTACCTTTCTGATGTGATAGGATGCACTGTTTGTCTTGTCAGTACCAGCCGGTGCTCGCAGGTTTACTGCAACATTCAGCACTATGAATGTTGCGGATTTCCCATAAACTGACAAGCCTTGATATAAGTGAAAGAATCTTGAAAGCGACTCTAAACCCCAATCTTTTTTAAAAGCACACAATGCCATGAATACAGACTGTAACACTAGGTATCACTGAGTGACAATAATGATGTTAAAGGATGCTGGTGTGCGTGCACCTACAAAACCAAATGTTTTCCAGTATGTACTTGTTCTTACAGCACCATATGGATATTATATACCGGTACATGTATATGAGGCTGTTTATTTTTCTTTCTTCAGAAAACATATTCTCGTGTTGCCAGAGTTTGCAAGGTGAGTAAAATGTTTATAAATACCATTCATTCTTGGAATAGTTTCCAATGTAAGTTGAAAGGGAAATATTGCTCTGTCTCCTAATATCAATAAATATTTCTGTGCCAGCTACTGAAAACATGAGACAAACAATTTTCTTTAACAATGTTTAATGGGTAATAGGAAATATTTAATTTTTAAATAATGTAATTTTACTCTTTCAAAATAAATTCCAATTTAAACTTGGTTTTAAAAACATTCTTAGACTACTACAAGGTTAGCACAACCTTAAAAACGCCTTGAATGTGAAGATATCTTTAGGGAAAAGACCTTAACTCTTAACATGTCGTAAGATTGCATTGAAAATTGACCAATAGCCATGAATATTGGTATTACTGGGTTCACGCGTATATCTGTGCGTCTGTCGTCAGACTGACCGCGGAGGCTCCATGTTGCTGGAGGAGAACTGGACGACCTTCTCCAAGGCCAGGATGAACTGCTCGGTGCCCGGAGACTTCCCCTTCTACTTCGATGAATTACAGAGCACATTCTTCTCCGAACAAGAACAGCTGCTATATGCCATCTTCACCACACCATCGTAAGTTCATTTACATGTCGGAAATTAGACGTTTGAACTATGTAAAGTGTCATTGGTTGTTAACCCATATCCTGCTGAAGATAACTAAGAAATTACTAACGGAAATTGATTGGTGTTGATCCCGCATGGAAAGGGTTAATCTATGAACATTTTTTCAGACGTTTTTCCATGATTTCAACAACTCTAAATCAATCAACATGCCACATCTTATAACTAGGGTCGGTTATTTTAAAGTATTGGTCTAAGGGAGGTAATTTGTTGGTAAGGATTTTATTTGTAAGAATGTTTGAGTTTCAGTATTAAATGTTACGTTATTCATGGGACGTTTTCTCTTATTTTTCAGAAACAGTTTAGCTGGATCAGCTGTGTGTGCTTATAATATGTCAGCTTTCCAGAAAACGTTTACGGGTCCATTTAAATACCAGGAGAATGCTAAGTCCGCTTGGATGAGACACAACAACCCCACGCCACTAGAAAGGGTAGGTGTTTATAACTAATTTAAACACTTAATTTATATATATATTGGTCGACATGTCAAAACTATTAAAGGATTGAAAGGATTGTCGGAAAGAAAAATCATCTATCAGCCATGTTTACGGAATTGTGCAAATGTATGTGCAGACGTACTTCCTGCTTTAAAGGTGAAAACCACAACAACAACAAAGGTTTTTTAAGGTTTTCTTTTTTTAAATTATTATTTTTTAAATGGGGTCCACGTTGGACACAGCGTTGTATCCGAATCCGCAGTGCATCGAAGGTCGTTGTATCGAGGGAGCACTGTATGTATTGTTTGTCGGACACTTACCACATGGCTAATTAAGTTATGCCCAACTTGAATAGTTGCTGTACTAATATTTGGATTGGCTGACAGGTGCTAGTGCTAACGGGAGAGTGACAACTTGTAACGGGTTAAAACAGACTATAAACTCTGTTCTATTCTGTTCTGACCACTACTCCTATCCTCCTCTCTGTACGGACTGTTCCTGTGTTACAGTGTGCGAGTCCAGGTGCTGGTAGTAAGCGATCCCCAATACAGTCCTCTATGAACAGTCTGGAGGCCGTCAACATGTACCAGCTGATGGACGTCGCGGTCCAACCCATCATGGCCAACCCACTGCTACTCGGAGAGTACGAGAGGTGAGTCGCTCAGTATAAGTTGCATACTCCTCAGGGAGTTGGGAATGTTGGTCCAGCCCACCACCTCCTCACTATAAGACAACAAAAGACAAATTTGGTTTCATTAGACCACAAGTTTTGTTATAAAATGGTGAAATGTTAACGCTGTAAGTTTGGATACTTTCACTAATGTATTTTCTCCTATCGTCAGTAAAGCAGTAAAGCATCCACTCACTCATAAGTATACATAGCACACACACTGGATTCACGCGGCCACGTACTCTCACTGTTTGCCGCTCTGTTCCAGGTGGACCCATATAGTGGTGGACGTCGTGGAGGGAAAGACGGACACGTACGAAGTCGTCTTCCTGGCCACAGCCGATGGGAAGATTCGTAAAATGCTCAAACTGCCTAAATTGAACAAAACCTGCCTCATTGAGGAGATCAAGATTGTGCCCAATGGCGAGCCCAAGCCAGTCAAGGCCATGAAGATCTCGCCAGAAACTGTAAGCACTTTCATGGCAAATTCTCATTTTCAAAATGATTATGATGATGTTTAATTTCTTTGCTGAAAGATAATCTATACTAAGTTAGCGACCTACCTGTATATGTCCTGGAATTTTCATCTGTCATTGTTAAACTGTTCAGAAAGATGAAATGTATTTAATATAAGATAATGTTGCAGTTGAATGAAGCACTCTTAAAATCTCAGAACACAATTTTGTTTGCATAGTATATGTAAATGTTTATGGGAAAATACGCATTCTATTGCATAGTGTTATAGGATGTAATTCATAGTTGAATCTAATTGAATTCTTAGTTGATTTTTAATATGAAATTACTGACATTAACTGGTTGTGTTTCTCAGGGCGCCATCTTTATTTCCACACAAGGAAAAGTCATTAAAGTCCCTGTGGAGAGATGCAGTCGTTTCATTGATAGCGAGTAAGTACACGTGACGTACAGTAGAAGTAAATATCCTACTGTTAGCTAATTACTCTTGTAACTTAGCATTGCTTTCTTGAGTAATTGTGGATGGCATGCTCTGCATTTATTATTATTATTTATTTTAAAATGAAAATAAATGTTCTTCTTATTTGTATTATTATTATTATTATTATTATTATTATTATTATTATTATTATTATTTTGGATGGCATGATCTGCATTTATTATTATTATTTATTTTAAAATTAAAATA